>JZKD02S1674149.1:195774-207344 GCA_000966675.3 Picea glauca | reverse complement strand
GAGACTAGGAGGTATAATTACAACTAATGGCCTAAAGCCGACATAAATAAAATAACATTACTAATACAATATGCCCCAATTAAGGGGTAATGAGCCAATATTAGGGCTTAACAAACCGATACTGAAAAATAGGAGCTAGGTCAAATAAAAGAGCTAAATAAGTCTTTGAAGAGACTAACACAGGGATAATTATAGAACATAAAATTGAAGCATCAGTAATAGTGGGACAAGAGGCAATATCACTCGAGCCTTCTACAAAACCAGACAATACAACCTTTTTTTTCTTACCACCATCAAGAGATCCTAATTTTGAAGACATCATAGACCTTGAACATGTGAATACCTTTTTTGGTAGTTCAGCCAACATAATTGTCTCTCAAATTGAAACATAAACTTTGGCACCAATAACCTCAACCGGATCGAGTAGAGTCACAAACACCTGAACGGTAGGAAGACCTTCCCATCAGAGGTATACCTTGTTCTCTTCAAGAATAAAATAACTTAAGTAATCTCTTTTTGGAAACCAAACCAGTATGTATGATCAGGAGGATCACAACAATGTAAGAAACGGGGAGGAAGAAGAAGTTGGAAACAACACTGAAACTACCTTCAGGTTTCCAATTTTGGACACCACCCCAAATGTCAATATGAAAAATATTCCCCTCTCAGCATTGCCCACCTTTTACGGTAAAAGAATTGAAGATCCAGATACCTTCCTATTTGATTTCGACATCTTGTGTAGAAGATACAACTACTTACAAGATTCCTGGAAACTAAAACTCTTTCCTGCCACCCTCAAGCACTCTGCACTAAGATGGTTCATGGGGTTGGGAGAATCTAGTATTAGGTCTTGGGAAGCCATGAAAGGTATATTTCTTAAGAAGTACCAAGACTACTGCAAGTGCAAAGAGTCTCGTAATGACATCTTTAAAATACAACAGTTAGAAGACGATATTCTTGAGGATTATATGGAACGGTTTGCGCACATCTCCCAGAAGTCAAAATACCATGACCTCCCAGAGGATGTAGTTAGGGATATTTTCCTTAAGGGAATTTTAGAAGAATACCTAGAGATGATTAACCTAATGGAATCAGATGACATCTCTCATAAACCATTTACCGAAATCTGTGAAATGTGTAAAAAATACTCAAGGAGTAGAGTTAAAATAGGAAAGAATGTCTAGGACCCTTATAACAAAAACTTAAAACCAGCTAGTTTAGGTGGTATCACAAGATAAGAGATAGGAAAACTTTTATAGAAATTCAAGACAGATATCTTAAGCACAATAGGTTCCCATTTGGACACCCTAAAAATTAAAAAGAAACAAGAGGAGGAAAATGCAACAATGAGCATATATTTCCCAAGATGCAGAAGGAATCGTTCCTCAAGGGAATGCCCATTAGATAACATTCAAGTTTGTGGCTTCTGCATAGAATACCATTCAACTGAGAAATTTCCATCATTGCCCGATTTTTTAGCCATCTATAGGAGCGGGGATCATGGGGAATCCTCTTATGCACCTAGGAGGCCATGGTATCCTGGGAACCAACCCACATACCCAAATCCACAATCTCAAGTTCCACCCTATTATCAACAACAACAACAATAGTGTAACTCACCAAGTTGGAAAAACTGGTCTACACAATACCAACATCCTTGGCTTCAAGGATGGAGAGGAGGGCATAACCAATGAAACCCTCAAGCTCCACCTATCCCTATTCCAAACCATCCTTATCCTCAGTTTCCACCGAACACTCCACAGTTTCTGCGAAGTTTTGTTCCACCACATTTACCTCCTATTCCACAACAACAACAACAACAACAATATCAAAATGCAAGATCCCCAGGACCAACATTATTACCGGCATGAACAATTCCCAATCCCAATAATAGGCCCACTCAACCTCTTCACAATGTTGAGATGAAAACCTTCCTGACATATGGTATTACTCATATTCCATTACATGAGATTCAACTGAGGTCGGGAAAAGTTCTGGATAGGCATAAACCTTCAGTAGTCATCCGAGAAGAAGAAGAAGAGAAACCCCCAATAAATCCACAGATGACACTAGGTAGGAAGATGATATTATTCCTAAGGACCAAGAACCCAAGCTTTCCCAAAATGAACCTTCACAAATTATGAAGGCCCCTCCTTATCCATAAATATTGGTAATTGAGAAACCTACCACCTGACCAGAATTTGACATCTTGAATGAATTGAAGAATATTTTTGTCAAGATTCCCTTGCTACAAGCCATTAAGGACATTCCAATCTACAGTAAGGTAGTCAAAGAATTTTTTATTAAGAATCTAGGTAGGAAGAAGAAGGACCCTCCTATAGTACATTTGATAGGATAAATTTCTGAATACATATCAGAGCAGCCTAAGGTAGCAAAATATGGGAACCTGGGAAATCTCGTAGTGACCAAAACCATTAATGAGGTCTCCATTGGGAACACTCTCATAGATCTAGGGGCAGAAATAAATTTTATGACTGCTACTACCTTGGATAAATTACATTTAAAACCTCTTCTTAGGCCTACCCCAACTATTTTGGAATTAGCAGATAAGACCAGAGTTATACCTGAAGGAATTTTGGATGATATCATAGTTACTTTCGCCTAATGGGAGTACCTAGTAGAATTTCTTGTCATTCACTCAAAGGATCCTACCAAAGGCCATCTCGTCATTTTGGGAAGACCTTGGTTAGCCACAACCAATGAATTTATTGGTTGTAGAGAGGGAGAAATGGCCATCTCGAATGGACTCTCTATCCAGAAGCTCACCATATACACTCCAACCCAACCTATCATGGAGAATCCATGGTGGCTTGAATGTCCATACGAGAATGATGACTGGGAAGAACCCATGTTGCCAAGTGACCATGCATGGGCACTTCAGGAGCACACAACGAAAAATGTGCTAAACCAGTTCATTTCTGCTATCAAATGTGTTGATTTTCCACAATCTTTTCCCCAATTTGAGTACATGTTTGGGGAATAATTTTAGGAACAATTGGACCCATCCATTTTGTATTTCGACATATTTTATCTTCGAGATAGATGAGTCTTCCATGTCTTATACCATGCCATACGATATTAGCCCAAGAAAATTTCTACATATAAACTTCAGGCTAGATGCAGACCATCAAAACAATTTAGTAAGTATCCTTAAAGAAAAATCAGAGGCATTCTCATGGGAATACACTGACATGAATGGTATACACCCTGACACATGCATCCATCACATATACACCCAGGGGGAAGTAACACTTGTTAGGCAACCCCAGAGAAGGATGAACCCAACACTCAAGGATATAGTAAAAGAGAAGATCCAAAATTTATTGAATGTCAGATTTATTTATCCCATCTATGATAGTAAGTGGGGTCCCCACTTATAGTGGTTCCAAAGAAAGTGATCGGGAAATGGAGAATTCGTGTCGATTTTCGGGAGCTCAACAAAGCCACTCTGAAGGATTACTTTCCTCTTCCTTTAATTGACCAAGTTTTGGATACCTTGTCTGTAAAGAAGTATTTCTCCTTTTTAGATGGATATAGAGGGTACAATAAAATTCTCATAGCACCCAAGGATCAAGGAAAGAAAACCTTTACTTGTCCTTGGGGCACCTATGCCTATAGGGTTTTACCATTTGGATTATGTAATGCTCCTGCCACATTTCAACGAGCAATACTAGGGATATTTGTCGATCTTATTCATGATTGTGTGGAGGTATACATGGATAACTTCACAGCATATGGAAACACTTATCAAGAATCCTTAGATAACTTAGAAAAATTCCTTATCAAATGCCAAGAAATGAATCTATCTCTAAGTCATGAAAAATTTAAAATGTTGTTGGCTGAAGTGGTTATGGGACATCATGTTTCATCTAAAGGGATCAAAATCGATCCTGTAAAGATTGAGGTCATCTTCAGACTTCCACCCCCCAAGACTCAGAAAGAGGTGAGAATATTTCTTGGACATACCGAATACTACCGACGGTTTATTGAAAATTTTACAAAGATTGTTGCACCCATGTTTGGATTGGTAATAAAAGATGTTTATTTTTCTTGGACTGAGCAGTGTCACACTGCCTTTGAAACCCTGAAAGCTAATTCATTTGTGGCACCAGTTCTTAGAGGGACCAATTGGACTCTCCCATTTCACATATATATTGATGGCTTCGACACTGCAATAGGAGGGGTATTAGGGCAGAAAGAAGACCAACAATCCTATGCCATTTATTTTGTGAGCAAGAACTTGTCCCCTACCGAGTTAAACTACACAGTTACCGAGAAGGAATTCTTGGAAGTAGTTCATGCTATCAATAATTTTTTTCATCACATTACAGGTTATGAAGCATGTGTACATACAGATCATTCTTCCATTAGATTTCTCATGAATAAACCCATAACTATTGGTCAAGTGACAAGGTGGCTCCTGCTATTACAAGATTTTAATATCACCGTGCTTGAACGACCTGGAAAGGAGAATTTGGTAGTTGATTTTATTTCATGCATAAAAAATGAGGATGATGATATTCCTGTAGACGATAGTTTCCCAGATGAGCACCTTTTTCCCCTCTCTATAAATACCTCATGGTTTGTGGATATGGAAAAGTATCTATCTACTAGGAAATTACTGTCTCATTTTTCACCTCATGAAAAGAGTAAAATTATCACGCAAAGTGCCAATTACTCGTGGGTTGGACATGAAATGTTTTGCATAGGTCATGTTTTGATTATTCGTAGAAGTGTCTGAGAGGATGAGGTACCAGAAATACTATGAAGTTGTCATGATGGACCATGTGATGGCCATTTTTCTGACAAATGTATAGAATATAAGGTGTTACATTTGGGTTACTATTGGCCTAGCATTTTCAAAGATGTTTCCAAGTATGTGAGGAGTTTTGATAGTTTCCAAAGGATAGGAAGACCTACATTAGCTAACGAAATTCCCTTGCATGCCCAAGTTATGATAGAAACTTTCGAAAAATGGGCCCTTTAATTTGTAGGACCAATTTCACCCATGTCTCGTAAGAAAACATATATTTTGGTTTGACCAAATTATGTCACCAAGTGGGTACAGGCAAAAGCCCTATTTAGGGCTACAGAAAAATCAGTTGTCAAATTCATCTATGAAGACATATTTAGCCGCTTCGGTGTCCCTTCTGAAATTGTTACAAACCAAGGCACTCAATTAACTTCCAATATGATGAGAGAGATAACAAAGAAATATGGGAGTAAACACTGTAAATCTTCTCCATACCACCCACAAGCTAATGTTTAGGTAGAGTCTACAAACAAAGTTATGGAATCTATCTTAATAAAGATTGTTCTATTACTTTATTAGGATTGGGCTGATAGGCTTCCATAGGCTTTGTGGGAATATCGAACCACTTGTAAAAACATCATCGGGCATACCCCTTATGAGCTAGTGTACGGGAAACAAGTACTTATACCAATATAATTTCAAGTGAGGACCTTCCATATTGCCGCAGAATTGGGATTAAACTTAGACGAGGCTCAGAAACAATGAGCCCTACAATTGAATTAGTTGGATGAGATTAGGAAAGATGCCATCCAACGAACAATGTTAGTCCAAAACCAGAGGAGAAAGTGGCATGACAAGTTTATTAAGAAGAAACACTTCCAACCTGGTGATTGGGATTTGTTGTTTGATTCCTGATTTAAAACCTTCAAAGGAAAACTCACCACCTGGTGGTTGGGTCCTTACGAGGTAGTCATTTTATATGACAATGGAGCTGTGAAAATCAAAACAATTGACAATGGACAAGTCTCCTTTGTAGTAAATAGACACCGACTCAAATTTCATCATAAGCCCATTTCCAAATAAGATTTTCTACAAGTCATGTCAACTGACAAGGTATTGGCCTTAGTAGATGGGGAAGTCCCCCCTTGTTCTTGAATGTTTTCTAAATTTTTCTACTATACATATGTAAATAATTTTGAATTTTGTTAATAAGCAATTATAGAGATTTTTGTAGGTATTTATCTCACCAGGAGTAGACAGTTTCAAGGAAATATAAAAGAAGGATTTTTCTTCAAAATATTTCTATATTTGAACCTTGTTGTCTGGTAAGCATCAAATGAATAATGACTTGTTGTAGTTAGCCATATTTCTGCAAAGATTTTTATCTTCTCTTTTTCTTAAGTCATTTAAAAAAAAAAAAAATGCTCTTGAAAATCTCCACCACTATATAAGGAAGTGATACCGTAACCATCAAGGTTAGAGGCCTCTCGTGTAATTTCCCCAAGAAACTTAAGTAAGTGAGTAAAGTATCTTTATTAAAGAGTAACAAGGAGGTCTGTTTAGCGGTTAGTAATGGAAACATCACAATAACTTACAAAAGAAGAAAGTGAATTGAGCCTAGAGATACCTGTATGTTCTTTCTTAATGGTACCATCCACTACACACTAAAAAGCTTGATTATATCATATCTTTAGATAGACCATGTCCGCTTAAGTACCCCTTAGATCAGGACAATCACTAAGGAATATAATGGAAATTCATCCTCTAACATAAATACCATCCCAATTGAAAAGAAAAAGAAAGAAAAATGTATTTTCAGAGTTGTCCCCCCATCTTCTTGCACAAAGCAATATTATACTAAAATCTTAAAAAATGGAGGGCCAGTCTCTGAGGGTGTAAGAGGCTAACCCATCGGGATACTAAACTTGTCTTCTGGAAGCAGGTACCGGCCTATGGTATGACTAGGTAAACCCGTCAGAGTACTAAACAAGATTTCTAGCAGCGGTGCATTCTACCTAGTGAGGATGATACTCTGACAAAAAATAAATAGGAAATTTAAACTTGTCCTGATGTACGACATTACTTGTAGACAAAGCTGACATAAAGTATGTATGGTTAAGCTAAGGTTAATGAACTCCATAAATTTTCGATTGGGAACTAACTTTGAGACTATCTTGAAACTCTCTCGCCTACCTCTTCTTATCTATATATAGGATCTCTTATGCTATAGGTGGGGCCATCTTCTAACTGTCTCGTTAGATAAATCTGTGAAATTTATCTCTACACTTAACAAGTTGTAAATCTTCATCTATTGGGAGAACTTACTAGTTTCCTATATTTTTTATTGTGAGGTGTCACAATACTTAGGTGTGGGGGAGGTTTTTATGAGTTGACAAATGATAGCATTTCCTAGAAGAAGTGAAACTTTGTAAAACTTTATGTGTATTGTTTTCATGATATAGGTTATTACATCAATAGACATTTTATTTTTTGAAATGCTAATTCCCTGTGTGTTATAAATTACTGTACATATCCTTAACAAACCACTTTATTGGTTTATTTGTGTTACAGAATGTTTTTTGCAGAATTGAAATTACATGTCTTATGTGAGTGGATTGAGTAAGCATGGTGGCAAAATAAATAATAATGGAACACTCTGCCTCTACTCCTAATCATTGTGACTATCAAAACCATTCCAAGACTACAGGCTATCCATAACAGGAGGTGAAAATTCATTTCACACAGAGGTACCATATGGAGTTCCATATGGAGTGCCGTATGAGGTGCCATATGAGGTGTCGGACGAAGTGCCATATGAAAAAATATGTCAGTAACAATCCACAATTCCAAGCAACTAGGAATCAATGGAATTTATTTGAATTACTTCATGGCAATCGAGATTGAATGATGCAAACCTTAGACATTTTCATGATCAAATTTCCAAGTCAAATACTTGGACATTGATCTAACTTCTTATCATTATGATTGTCCCCAAAATATGCCTTCAAATTCAAAATCGCTCACACATGGAAACTTGTGCGTATACATTCATTATCAATGCAACCATTTCCACCTTAGGCACACTCATAAATGGAGGGATCGCTCAATTGGGTTATCCCATTATTCCTGACACTCTCCCTTTTCTCATTTGTTTTCTTCCTTATTTTAAATGCGCTCAGCCTCTGTCTCATTTCGTCCCCCTCTGTCCACATTCCGCTAGCCCCCTACTTAATTGTACTCGGTCTCTGTTTAAACCATGCCCTCCCTTGGCCTGATTGCACCCATTCTCTGTGAATTTCTCCCTCAATACACTTCTCCACACTATCACGATGCCCAAATGATATGAGTCATCTTCCTACGCTGACCTCTTTGCCATCTCTGATTTTTCATAGTGCAGGGAAGTGTTTTTGCGCACAGGCTGGGGGCGTTTTTGTCTCACTTGCAGGGCCATGACAATGGAATTTCAATGAATTTTTCCCTGGATTTTGATGGAAATGCAGTCTGTGTGGGGTCTCTCACCTTTGGGGTCTCGGAGGAATCCAAAGCCGCAACCACAAAGCTTCCAAGAATTGGGGACAAATGGCTTAAAAACCATCAATTTCTATGATCAAGATATAACAGGGTTTTTAAACCAGAATTTCATAACATATCTGGAGCTAAAGGACACTCCAAGGAGTGGATAAAAGAGGAGCTAATTAATACTCTCATATGCATCATCAAGTTGATCACATGTGAAGGTAGATATTCCACCTTTAAAGCATGTCACTTTCGATTGTTAGCTCACTTTTAGTTCAATAAACCATTGAATTTCCCCTTATACTTTTTAAAAAGCTTGGAGAATATGTCCTCCCAAGTGAGGAAGAATGTAACTAATCCCCACAACAGCCTCTTTCAACATGGCCTTATCAAACTATGTGTCTTAGTGGAATTGGAGAAACAGGGAAAAACTTGGGATGAGTTCATTTACCAATTTGCAAACCCTCACTTGACAATCAAGACTAGAAAAAAGACACTTGATCTAAGGATTGTTTCTCCATCCAAACCCAACTCTCCAAAGAATCCAAACCAACCTACACAAGCCATTTATTTACCAGAACAAAAATCCAAGAAGCTTGTTGATACCACTGCAACCTCATTGGGAAAAAAAGACCAAGAAGCCTATTGCTAACCCCCAATGCCTTCAACATCTCTTGATCCTACACCTAAAAATCTACAAGAAGTAATTCAACAAGAATTTTCTGCAGTTCCCACAAATAGGAGAGGAGCTAATCGATTTAATAGAGTACCCTTTCGAGAGAGTACTCGGAGCACAAGAGGAAAAAATTATGCAAAACCCCTGACTACTTTGGACCATATCCAAGTATCCCCTGATCTCGAAAACCCTCACAAAAGTCTTAGGGAAGTGTTTGTAAACGAATTGAAGCCTCAAAGAAAGAAAAAATATGAACCTACTTCTCCTCACCAACCCCCTATTACTCCTACCTCACAAATTCCCACCCCAGATCCTAAAAATGATAGACACTCTACATATTTCAAGGGATCTAAGACACTCTACATCTTTCAAGGGATCTAAGACCTCCTCCGAGATATATGATCCTACTCCAGCCATTGAGAAGTTACAACAAGAAAATTTCCAGTGGTTGCAACAATTGGAAGAGAGGAAGACTTTGGACACGGATCTTCACCATGACAATGCAATCCTCCAAGCAAAGGTGAATTCCCTTCAACGGTTGGTTGATGATATGACCAAAACCAATCACAACCTCAGGGCACAATTGAAACAACACAAGAGGCGCAAGACAAAATCTTCATGGAAAGAAGGAGAAGCTTCTAAATCCGATCCTTTTTGTTTGCAGTGGGACCTGCAAAATCTTAGGTGTGGGGGTAATGTTGGGTCCGCGATATGGTTAATTTAATGATGATGATTAGATCCTTTTTTCCAATATTGTATGTGTATTTTCCTATTTTGAAGAAGTATTGAAGTATTTTTGTATCAAATCACCATAGCTTACACCAGGTACTTATGATTGATGTTTTATGATGGTTTTGAGTAAAATTCAGCATGTTTTAATGATTCCAGAAAACTAATTCACATTTTGTGTGTCACAGGGAAAAATCGCAAGTCATTTTTACATCTGGCACTCCATCCGGTACTCCATCTGACACTCCATCTGGTACTCCATCCAGTACTTCATCCTCCACTAAAACCGTGGGCGAGTTGGTAGTTATCATATCGGCGGCCAACGATGGGCGAATCAGAGACATGGGTTTTTCTTGTGCTCGTGGCCTCCAGCTACTGATCGTCTGACAACTTGGATTGGGTTGTTATGCTAGGCGGTTAAGACACATTGAATGCAATTTATTATTTTTAGAGGAGGTCGACCCTTCTAGTGGTCAACCTCTCATCTTTTAAACTCTATAAATACCACAACAGTGGTCAAACAAATAGTTAGGAGAGCTAAGGATAGTTAAGCTCTGTTTTTCCATTTCAAGACATTTTTCTCCAAAACTGTGTAAAATTGTGTCTTTTATTTTAATGTTGAAATTGTGTTGCTTGAGCTCGTGATCCATCGTTGAGGAGTAGCCACGACCTGTTGGGAGGGGCACCAATGGTCTGGATGAATATTTATTCAATTAGCTTATGAATTCATACAATGTAATTGTCATTTATTTTATTTCATGTAGATGAGTTTTATTGTGTTTATTTACTGTGTAAATTGTTGTTCATAATTTAATTGTGTTAGTTCAGTTTTGCAGGTTATTATGAAGGTTGGTGTTAACATGAAATGACTTTTTAATTAGTAGGAAACAAATTGCAAGTTTAGATACTAACCCTGTGTGTCATTAGATGGTAGTTAGATTTTCTATATGCTGAAATAGAGTTTAAAAACAGAGTTAAAACATAGTATTTAGTTCATGGTTTCTTTGGCAAGTTTTGGTGGATGGATAGTTGTTAGTTTTAGTTTTCCTTCTAGTTTTCTTATATAATTGCTATTTAGTTTTCTTATCTATTTGTTATTTAGTTTGATTATTATTTTTCTTGTCCTATGTTGAAATAGAAAGAGGATTTGATTTATGAGTATTTTCCTTTTGCAATTTAAATTGTTAAAATATGATTAGTTTAATTTACTTTATGCAATTTCCTTTCTAGATCTCGATTGCAATTTTAATTCGAAATTTTATTATTGAGTTTAGTTTTTAGTTATGAATCTCTAAGTAGTATGAATTTGCTTACATTAGCATAGAATGCAATTGAATTTAATATAATAGTGTTTTTTCATATTGTTGATGAATAATGCATGAATTGAAGAATCACATGGATTTGTAGGGTAGTTGATGTTTCTTCTATAATGGTTAAGTTCTCCTTAGATTTTCTGATTCACACCTTTGACTTTTCTATAGAAGTTAATATTGATTTTATCCCTCTTGAATTATCGTTAATTGTTAAATTCCATCGTGATATCATAAGACACCGAAGACATAACCATCAACACTATATTTGAGTTTTCTTGCTTTTGTAGATTAGATAATAGTTCTCTTACTGTCGTAGATTGAAGAATAGTTTTCTTATCATAGATTAAAGAGTAGTTGTTGATTACTTTTATTGTCATGATTCTTTGAATTTAGTATATTAAGATTTCCTTTCGTAAATTAAAAATAATTATGAAGTTTAATTTAAGTATAGAGTTCATTTGCTTATTAGTTTGATTAGTTGCTTATTGAGTAATTTTGATTAGTTTACTTGTTGTAGAAGTCACCATAGGTTAGTTAGTTGATTGGTTGCTTGTTTACTTGC
>JZKD02S1674149.1:162766-173094 GCA_000966675.3 Picea glauca | reverse complement strand
CCTAGCTAGTTTATTTCCATTATGTCTGTAAGCATATTTCAGTCATTTGTTATTAATGAAATGAAGTCTTATTTCCGCTGCATCTCTGCATTTATGTGTATTTTTGTATTTCATTGTGTTCCTACATAAATCTATATTAGTGGTATCAAAGTGGTCTGCTCATTCTCGATCCTTCTTTGCATGTCCCTAACAAGGTCGAGGTATAAGGAGTTGGGGCTCGATCTGGTTGAACCTTTGCAAGATCATCCTCGCAAACCCCAACGACCGCCCATGGGGGAAGAAAAGAAAGATGAGAAAGCAAGAGATCCTATCAAAATTTTGTTGGAGGAAGCCCTCGAGAAACAAAGGAATGCGATGATGGACAACTTTTCCCAGATTCTTCAACGGATTCCCATTGGCGGCGCATCGACATCCAACAGCCACTCTGGAGGCGCCACTACTTTTAAGGTACAAGTAAACTTTGACATTACCATATTTGAGGGCCAAATAGATGCAGATGTCGTAGATAGATGGTTGAATTTGTTAGAAGGATATTTCTCGGTTCATGACTTTTCCGAACGAGAAAAGATTATTTTTACACTCCTCAAAGTCGCCGCCCATGTCAAGGACTGGTGGGAAACCTACTCAGAGAAACAGGGTGAGGGAGAACCCTCTCTATTCTCAGTCACACCCACTTGGAATTATTTCCAAGACGCCATAAAGGAAAAATATTATCCTGTGGGGAGATATGAGGACAAATACATACAATGGACTACGTTGCGGCAGCAAAGGGACCAAGATGTGCATGAGATGACAAATTTGTTTCATACCCTATGCACAAAGTTGGGTATCAAATATTCAGAGAAACATTTTGTGTTAAAGTACCTAAGTTGTCTTCACAGATACATTCAGGAGAAAATGGAGTTCCTCGACATCTCCTCACTTGGTGTGGCATACCGATGTGATGCCAAGATTGAGTAGAAGTTCAAACAAATGAAACGCCAAGACTATGGGCCCTGTTTGGGTAAGTTGGTACATCGACTTCCCGGGGACGTAACTTTGGCATACGATCTTTGTTTGATGCGTTCCATACCTCATTAGAAATATCTATTCGAGGAATACATCTTTTGACCTCAAAACGACTCCGGAAGTTCAAGACCCGAAAAACTGCTAAAAATAGTAAACTGTGCGGAAATTGAAAAAATGAAAGACGCAATGGTGGGGGTCCAAGTGGAATAGGTGGGTGGCCACCGATATCCACCTGGATCATTCCACCATTCCTTGGTCTACACCCAATGTTCAATGTGGACCACCTTCGGCCCTACTTTCCACCTCTACTAAACACATCCGACATGGCAGAACAACTCACACCAACAAAGTTAAATCCAGACTGCATGGAACAAGACAAAACTGATCAGATCATGGATACACAGATCAATCACACCCGAAAACAAAGGATACTGCTATATTGAGTTGTCAAAGCAAGCCAACTCCTTCACCAAGGCAAGTAGCTCACCAGGGACCAAGTTCACCAAAAGTTTCCTCATCTCATGGAGGAACTCAACGAAATAGGGACCATTGCTTCCTAAGGGTGGGGGATGATATAGGTGGATATTGGTGTCCACCCACCTATTCTACTTGGACCCCCACCATTTCTTCTTTCGGTTTTTCAGTTTCCGCACAGTTTACTATTTTTTACAGTTTTTCGGGTCCTGAACTTCTGGAGCCATTTTGAGGCCTTAAATACATCAAATGGAGATCGTATGCCAAAGTTACATACCCGGGAAGTTGATGTACCAACTTACCCAAATGGGTTCCATAGTCTTGGCATTTCATCTTCTAGGGTTAGGTATTTGGATGTTTAGGGTTTTCCATTATTTCTCAATAATAATAGGCCTTCGAGCCTCATTGTAACACAGTTCAGAGGCCAGTAGTCGCCACATCACTTCTCAGAGATAAGCTACCAGCACCCTAGCTAGTTTATTTCCATTATGTCTGTAAGCATATTTCAGTCATTTTTTATTAATGAAATGAAGTCTTATTTCCGTTGCATCTCTGCATTTATGTGTATTTTTGTATTTCATTGTGTTCCTACATAAATCCAGATCAATGACAATGCTCATTGGATATCAGCAACACATTGAAGAGAACAACTGGGTTGAAAGCCCACAAAGGGAATTGATAATGAAAGTGTTGGGAAACAATATAGAAAGTGAAGAAAATTTCATTGTAAGTGACTCAAACCCTTCAACTTGTTTTGTCCTTATCACCTATATTTTTAGTGAAGAACAAGAACATGAGAGGAGAAAACTTGTGCATGTCAAAAAATTGGATGAAAATTTTCATTCTACATCTAGGCTTTCCTTCATCATGGACAAATTTTCAGATTATACAAAGGAAGAAGATGATGGGTATAGACAATTGTGCATTGGACCAGTGGGTGTTACTGGAAGAAAAATAAGAAGGATTTTTCTCTTGTAATCTATATTTTGTGATAAAAGTAAGAACAAATTAACGACTAGAGATACCATTCCTTAACTGATTTCAGCGAAATGAAGTAAGCATTGTAATGGGGGTCAGAATAATTTCATGGCATGAGTGTGTTGCAATTGTTGTATTTTCAGAGGTGCATCAACATGGACCAAACATGTGGAGATGTGATTTTGTGGAACTCCATATGGATGATTTTTTTTCAGACGTACAACATTATGTCACCAACATGAAGTATGCCTATCTTTCAGAAGCATATTGAATGATAAATCAACTTTCAATTGGCAACATCTCAATGTCTCTTTACTCTAGTCAAAGATAAATCACTGGGGTAAACCTCATGGGATTTTTTTTATTTTGTTTTGAAGCAGAAAAACATGAAAGTGAATCCTTCATCCAAGAATGGTAAAGTGAGTGAGATATATATGGTTATAAATATCAACTACATTGTTCGAAATGAACAATTAAACAAAATACAAAGAAGCATGTTTGCAAATCTTGACTGGACAACACTTTTGGACAACATTTATATATGATATTTTTAACTATATTACGAGCACAAAGGAATTTGATCATGTTCAATTTTGGATGGATCAAGTAATCATAAATTATCAGTTTTAGTTTAAGATTTGGAGCTTGTTATTTTTCATCAAAAGAAGTTTTTGTTGGTTTGCGGTTTCAATATTTTTTCACCGATGACAAAGAAAGAGAATTGGTTTCATAATGAAGAATTATTACATGTCGAATGCTAAAATGAATAGTTAACAAAGAATAAGTAGAAAGGCATCAATAAACGCTAGACAACAACTATCAAATGTTGTGAACCAGGTTGGCTTGAAGCAACAAAATGCAAACACTGAAAAGAATGATCTAAGTGGCAATGGTGAAAGAGTTAGTATTTTTAAATCCATATTTGATGTCCATCAATGAGAAGAAAATCCATGGATATGGAAGAACACTAGTTTGGTGGAACATTATGGAAATGTAACATGTCAGTCAATGTTGAATGGCACTTAGTGGAATATTATTGGAAGGAATTTTCATAAAACCATCTCAGACACAAGTGTTGTACATTGAAAGGATTCCTAATCTCTCAAGAAGTGAATACTTTAATGAGCCTTATGTTAGGTAGCTAATGGAAATCAAAGGATTCACCTACCAATTAAAAGGGATATCCTCAACCATGTGATATCAGTTGAATATTTATCAGAATGTACATGAATTTGTTGATTGCACGTGTTAATTATTTTATTCTTGTGTTTTACTTATAGGTATGATTACGACTATGTTGGTTTTGAATATCAATAAGATGGAACAGAAAGAAAACTTCCAAGTCCAGTCAGTGCACACAGTGGACATGAATATTAAAGAAAATTTTGTAGAATTTTGAAGAAATCTTAATGTAAAGGTGTATATGAATGCACTGAGGACAATGCATAAATAAGAGGGAGGGGAATGTAATACCCCATATTGATTCCCATATTATAAATATATTGTATATTTGATACTTAGGTTGGTGAGTTGGTTTGTTTGGGTCAAAATGCTTGTAAAGATGATAAAAAACTAGAGAGATTTTATTATAAAGTGTAGTTATGCACTAATTAATAAAATAGCACCACGACTGCAGACCCGGGGAAAAAAAAAGTATGGGGAGATAAGACTCCACAAGTGGGAAAGGGGGATAACGGATAGGTAAAGGGAGCTTAAGCCAAAGAGGCTAAGAAAATATAGCATAATAATTCCCTAGGCATTTATATTATTATATTATATAGTAATATAATCCCTTATATTATTATATTGTATTATAATATAATATAAAAAGGACATATGCATATAAAAAGGGTGAATTTGATTTAATTCTCCATTCATTCACTCGATTCTTACCATGCTGACTACAAGAGTAGCTATTTGGAAGATGTGGATTGGAGACTATGGATCTTACCCTGTGGATCCCAGGTGGATCTGGGTGTGTGTACACTTCTCATTTGGTTTCCTTGGAGAAGGTTGGAGCCCTGGAGGGAGAAGTGTGGGAATAGGTTCTCCAGTATGAGGCCTGGAGGGTACCTGGAGACCTTTGAGGGAATCTAGAACTCCTGGAGCCATGGTGCTCTGAGACTTCCTGATCCACATTTGTTGGAGCCCGAAAATGGTAGGGGTGCAGCCTGAGGGACCTCAGTGTGGAGAAGGGGGCACACTACCTTGGGTTGTGCAGGTTGATGGGGAATGAGAGACCATTAGTTGGAGTGTTGTTGAGGTTTGGTACCTTGGCCTAAACCATGTTGGTATTGATTATGGATTGTGGTTATCTTGGGAATCCTTTTCCCTGGTGGAGTCGTAGCCACAACTTGGGGGTGATCTGTTGTCGAGAGTTTATCAACAGTGAGATCTAAGGTTGGGTGGAATGTCTTGGGTCTACAGCTAGTCGATTCTTTCAATGAGATAAGTACCATGTTTATATGTACTTTGATGTTGTTAAATTATGTATTGATGTGTTAATTGTTGACTGCTTATAAAATGGTTGTGTGTGTATATATATATATATATATATATATACATTCTTGTTGTCAATTTGTTATGCATGGACATGCAGGGTTAATTGAATCATGTGACGGGGAATAATATGTTATTGGTACACAATTAAGAATTTATGGGAAATTTCAAAGTGAAATTATGAAATTCCCCAATTCCCCACCATCCCAACAAGCATCGAGGTGGCCAAGTACACTATAAAGTGGTATCAAATCCAAGTTACAAATGCAGCTTGAATATCTTATGAAGGAGGGGTATATACTCCCAAGTGTGTCACCTTGGGGTACCCTAGTTTTATTTGTGAAGAAAAAGGATCAAAAATTAATACTTTTCATTGACTTCAGGTAGTTGAACAAGGTAACTGTGAAGAATAAGTATCTTTTTCCAAGGATCGATGACCTCTTTGATCAGTTGACAGATGAAAAAACATTATGCAAGGTTGATCTCTGGTAGATTTATCATTAGGTAATAATTAAAGAAGAATACATAGGTAAGACTACTTTCAGAACAAGGTATGGTCATTCTGAGTTCACAGTGGTTCCATTTGGGTTATCAAATGCACCAGTTGTATTCATGTGTTTAATGAATGGTATTTTTAGAGAATACTTAAATAAGTTTGTCATTGTATTTTTAGATGACATTCTTATATATTCTAAGTTAGAGGAAGAGCATGAGCAACACTTGAGGATGGTGTAGGTAATAAGGGATCATCAGTTGTATTCCAAATTGAGAAAGTGCTCATTTTATCAGAAGAAAAATCATTATTTGGGGCATATCATTTCAGAGGAAGGGATAGAAGTGGATCCTAAAAATATTGAGACAATTAAAGGATGGTCAACACCAAAGAATGTGACAGACGTTAGATCATTCATGGGCCTTGTAGGCTACTATAGAATATGTATTGAACGATTATCAAAGATTGCACACCCAATCGCTTCCTTGCAAAAGAAGGGAGTGAAGTTTTAGTGGACATTGGATTGTAAAAAGAGTTTTCAACACTTGAAGAAATTATTAACAATTGATCCAATACTAAAGATTTCTAACCCAAATGAAGACTTCATTATATGAATTGATGCATGTAAAGAAAGGCTTGGTGGAGTCCTCAGTCAAAATGGGTATGTGGTATGCTATGAATCAAGGAAATTAAAGGAGCATGAAAGGCACTATGATACTCATGATTTGGAGTTGGCAGACATAGTGCATGTCTCGAAAATGTGGAGGCACTATATCATGGGAAAAAGGTTCGAGTTGAGAACATACTGCAATGGTATGAAATATGTATTTGGAAAACCAACTTTAAATGCCAAGAAAATCAGGTGGTTATAATTTCTCAATGAATATGACTTTGATATAAAGCATATCAAAGGGAAAGAGAACAAGGTGGTTGATGAACTTAGTAGAAGAGTGCATGAGTTTCATGCTACAACCATCATCATCTACCAATCATATTTGAAGGGAGGAATCTTAGAGGCTGCAAAATCATATTTGAAATACATGGAAATAATAACAAAATTATAGCAAGGTATTTTGCAGAAAAAAAATAGAAGACTACAAGCTTGGAAATGAGGAAATTATCATGTACAAGGGAAGAATTTATATACCAAATTCCCAGGAATTGAAAAATATGGTATTGAGAGAAATGCATAATGTGCCTTATGTTGGTCACCCAGGTTATCAAAAAAATCTCCAAGCTGTCAAGAGCCAATATTATTAGTTAGGCATGAAGAAAGAAGTTGTTGATTTCATTGCCAAATGTTTGGAGTGTCAAAAGGTCAAGGATGAGCATAGACATCCAGTTGGTTTGGTATATCCAATACCCATTCCTGTGTGGAAATGGGAAGTTGAAATAATGGATTTCATCACCAAACTTCCCAGAACAAACAAGCAACATTATTCTATCATCGTAGTGGTGGATAAGCTTACCAAATCTACCCATTTTATTCCAGTAAAGCTCACTCACAAAGAATCCAACGTTATTGATATTTATATGAGAGAAGTTTGTCAACTGCATGGTATACCCAAGACAATTATGTCTAACAGAGATCCAAAATTTACATCAAATTTTTGGAAAGGATCACTTAAGGGATTTGGAACAAACTTGAATTTTAGCACAACTTATCATCCAGAATCAGATGAAAAAACAAAGAGGGTGAATCAAGTGATTGAGGATATGTTGAGGATGTATGTGATGGATAAAACATAAAAAAGGGAAGACTAACTACACTTATTATATATTTCTTATAACAATGGGAACCAAGCATCTCTAAAGATGATCCCATTTGAGGCACTTTATGGAAGAAGGTGAAAAACATCGGTAAGTTGGGACAATCCAACAGATAGAGCAGTGGTTTGTGTTGGTTGTGGAGCCTAATTATCTTCATGATTCAAAGTTCCTTTCTTTCAGCCGTGTTTATACCCCATGAATACTTTACACCCTAGAAGTATGTACACTCTTCCACATGGGGGAGTGCAGAGGGGGGTACCCCCTCTGCAGGGTTTGAGGGGGCTATCCCCCCGGCTCGGGGTTCAAGGGCGAAGCCCCCAAAGTAAAAATTACCTTGTAAATGTATATTGTAATTTCATTGTAAATATGGATCGTTCATTATAAGGTCATAGATCTAATGGTAGAAATTATGTTAGGATTTTTTTCCCTAGAAGGCAACCCTCTGTTATGAGGGAAATGTATTGTGGCTATGCATTATAGAGAATATTGTATTCTAAGACGAGAGACTGTGAGAGAAATAAGAGGAATTTACAGTGGGTTTTTTTGTAGGTTGTATCCCTTCATTTGTTGGATAATAATAAAGAAAGGACCTGGCAATTTATCTGATGGACGTAGCCCACCCTGGGTGAACCACATAAATCTGTGTCTCTATTGTATTATGTATCTTATGTGTTTTGTTTTCGCATTTGTTTTATTTTATTGCTTCATGGTCCTGTTTACTAACAACTGGTATCAGAGAGAAACATAACTCACAGGAAAATAGGGTTCCTAGTTCGAGTGGGAGCAATGTCGAAAGATGGAAAGTTTAGGGTAGAGAAATTTAACGGCCAAAACTACCAGTTATGGAAGATGCAGATGGAAGATTATTTATATCAGAAGGATCTATTCCTACCATTGGTCGGAGTAGAAAATAATCCCATGGCCATGAAGGATGAAGAATGGGAGATTCTTGACAGAAAGGCTCTAGGAACGATACAGATGATCTTAGCAGCATCGGTGTCTTTCAATATTTCGAAAGAAAATACAATGAAGGATCTGATGGATGCATTGGCTAAACTGTATGAAAAACCCTCGGTGTCTAATAAGGTATTTCTAATGAAGAGATTATTTAATATGAAGATGTCATAAGGTGGGTCTGTTGCAAATCATTTAAATGAATTTAATACGGTTACTAATCAACTAATTTTTGTAAAAGTGGACTTTGATGATGAGGTTAGGGCTCTTTTAATATTGTTCCCATTGCCAAAAAGATGGAACGGCTTGGTCATGGTTGTAAGTAAATCTGTCTATGGTTCAAATACTTTAAAATTTGATGATGTTGTTGGTGTTATCCTTAGTGAGGAAATGTGACGGAAAAGCACATGTGAGACATCAGGTAATGCATTGAACATGGATAACAGGGGAAGGAAAAAGGATAGAGGAAAGGGATCAGGGAACCACAGAAATTCTAGGAAGGGAAGATCCAAATCCAAACTTGAAAAGATAGATTTTTGGAATTGTGGGAAGAAAGGACATCTGAAGAAAGATTGCAGATCTCCAAAGAAACAAAGAGATGGACAACAAGAGAGAAATCAGGAAGCAAATGTAGCAGGTGATGTGTTACAAGATGCTTTGATTCTTTATGTAGATAATATTTCTGAGTCTTGGGTAGTAGATTGGGGATTCATTTCATGCCACACCCCATAGGAAACATTTTCTAGATTATGTTCAAGTTGATTTTGGACAGGTTCATTTGGGTGATGATGCAACATGCAAAATTGTTGGAATGGGAAAGGTAAAAATAAAGCAACGCAATGGAAACCAATGGTTGTTGAAAGAGGTAAGACATGTTCTAGATTTAAGGAAAAATCAACAGGGTAGTTGGAAAGTGAAGGTTATGTATCCATATTTACAGATAAGATGTGGAAGGTCATCAAAGGATCATTGGTGATAGCAAAAGGCGAGAAGGTAGGTACATTGTATTTACGTATTGGTAATACTGACTCTTCTATCTCTTTATCTTCTACAGGAGTGGATACAACAATGTGGCATCATAGGCTGGGACACATGAGTGAGAAGGGTATGCAGATACTTCACAAAATAAATTTGCTTCCAGATCTTAAACAAATTGATTTGGACCTTTGTGAGAATTGTGTTTATGGAAAATAGAAGAGAGTCAGATTTCTCAGAGTCAGAAAAGAAAAAAAGAATGAAAGGTTAGAGCTTGTGCATACAGATGTATGGGGACTAGCTCATGTATCATCTCTTGGTGGCTCTCGTTATTATTCTAATTTTATTGATGATGCAACTAGAAAAACTTGGGTTTATTGCATTCAACAAAAATCTGATGTTTTTTATACTTTTAAGAAATGGAAAGCTTTAGTTGAGAATGAGATAGGAAAAATTTTGAAGTGTCTCAGATCAGATAATAGAGGTGAATATTGTAGCAAGGAGTTTGATGATTACTGTTCATACCATGGGATTCATAGAGAGAATACATTTCCAAGAACACCACAAGAAAATGGTGTGTCAGAAAGGATGAACAAGACAATCATGGAGCATGCAAGGAGTATGATATTTCATGACGGCTTGCCCTTACAATTCTGGGCAGATGATGTAGATATTGTTGTTTACTTAATAAACAGAGGACCTTCAATCTCTTTGGATGGTATAATTCTAGAGGAGGAATGGACAAGAAAAAAAGGTAAACTATTCTTTTTTGAAAACTTTCGGTTGTGAAGCATGTGTCCATATTGATAAAGAAAATAGAAGAAAGCTTGAGTCTAAATCCAAGAAGTGTACCTTTAATGGATACGGTGTTAATGATTTTGGTTATCGCTTATGGGATTATGAAAATAACAAAATCATTAGGAGTAGAGATGTCATATTCAATGAGAAGGTCATGTACAAAGATCAATTGTAGGGAAATAAATAGGAAGAAGAAAAACAAGATCACTAAAAACGAAATTCCAAAGGAACCTGAAAATAAAAATGTACAACAACAGGAGAAGTAGGTACCTCAAACACCTGCAAGTGTTGTTAGAAGATCTACCAGGTTAAGTATACCCCCTAAACGATACTCTCCTTCATTGTATTATTTATTGTTGATTGATTATGGTGAACCAGA
>JZKD02S1674149.1:137247-162716 GCA_000966675.3 Picea glauca | reverse complement strand
CATCTTGAACAGTTAGATGTAAAAACAACTTTTCTCCATGAGGATTTGGAGGAAGAGATTTATATGCAGCAACCACAGGGGTATGAGGTCAAAGGGAAGGATAATTTGGTATGCAAGTTGAATAAGATCTTGTATGGCCTAAAGAAATCTCCAAGGTAGTGGTATTTGAAGTTTGACAGGTTTATGACAGAACAAGGTTATAGTAGATGTCATTATGATCACTGTGTTTATTTTAAAAGGATACAAAAAGGAAGCTATATTATCTTGCTATTGTATGTAGATGACATGATTGTTGCAGGGTCTAATATGCAGGATATAAATGTCCTCAAGAAGAAACTATCCAATTCATTTTCAATGAAGGATTTGGGTGCTGCAAAGAAAATACTCGGCATGAGAATAACAAGAGACAGAAAATATTGCAAATTGACATTGTCTTAGGGTGAGTACACAGAGAAGGTGTTGGAGAGGTTTAGAATGCAAAATGAAAAACCAATTAGTACAACTTTGGCCATCCATTTCAAATTAACTAAGGAAATGTTTCCCAAGACATAGGAGGAGACAGAATACATGTCCAGGGTCCCTTATTCATCAACAGTTGGTAGCTTGATGTATGCAATGGTTTGCACACGACCAGATATTGCACATGCAGTGGGAGTTGTGTGCAGGTATATGAACAATCCAGGTAAAGAAAATTGGGAGGCAGTAAAGTGGATTCTCAGGTATTTGAGAGGTACTTCTACTCATGCATTATGTTTTGGAGGTTCAGACACTTTTCTACAAGGATATGTTGATTCATATATGGCAGGTGATAAAGATAGCAAGAGGAGCACCACATGGTATGTTTTTACTATAGGTGGAATAGTAGTAAGTTGGATTTTGAAACTACAAAAGGTTGTTTCACTTTCAACATCAGAGGCAGAGTATGTTGTTACTACATAGGCTAGTAAAGAGATGATTTGGTTACAAAGGTTTATGGAGGAATTGGGAAAGAAGCAGGAGAATTGTAGGTTGTACTGTGACAGTAAGAGTGCAATTCATATTGCAATGAACTCATCCTTCCATTAGAATACCAAGAATATACAGTTGAAGCACCACTTCATACGATCCACCTTGGAAGATGGATATTTGAAGTTGGAAAAGATACACACTAGCCAGAATCATGCAGACATGTTATCAAAGGGAGTAACTAGAGAGAAACTGAGTTCCTGCTCAGTTTCAGTTGGTCTTCAAGAATGAAGATGAATATGAGAAATTTTCCAGGTCCAATAATGTTCAAAGTCCATCATATACAATAGCGATGGAGTTGTTGAGATATGACTCCAAGTGGGAGATTGTTGGTTGTGGAGCCTGATTATCTTCCTGATTCAGAGGTCCTTGCTCTCAGCCGTGTTTATACCCCATGAAGACTTTACACCCCAGAAGTGTGTACACTCTTCCACGTGGGGGAGTGCAGAGGGGGTTTACCCCCTCTACATGGTCCAGGGAGGATATCCCCTTGGCTGGGGGGTTTGGGAGCAAGTGGGCCCCCGAAGGAAAAATTGCCTTGTAAATGTATATTGTAATTTCATTGTAAATCTGGACCATTCATTATAAGGTCATAGATCTAACGGTAGAAATTATGTTAGGGTTTTTGCCCTAGAAGGAAACCCTTTGTTTTGAGGGAAATGTATTATGGCTATGCATTATAGCAAATATTCTATTCTGAGATGAGAGACTGTGATAGAAAGAAGAGGAAGTTACATCGAGTTTTTTTGTAGGTTGTATCCCTTCATTTGCTGGATAATAATAAAGGAAGGACCTAGAAATTTCTCTGGTGCACGTATCCCACACTGGGTGAACCACGTAAATCTGTGTCTCTATTGTATTGTGTATATTCTGTGTTTTTTTTCCGCATTTATTTTATTTTATTGCTCCGCAGTCCTGTTTACTAGCAGTTCGACCAAAATTACTTAGGTAAATGGAAGATAAAATGTTGAAAATAAAACAAAATTTAAAGGTTTCTCAAGAAAGGAAGAAGACCTATGTTGATAAGGGCATAACGCACCTGGAATTTAAAGTAAGTGACCATGTATTCTTGAACGTAAAGGCCACCAGAAGTTCCCTGAATTTGGGAAATTGTTCAAAGTTGGCAGCTTGTTATTATGGATCATTTGAAATACTAGAGAGGATTGGGCATGTAGCATACATGTTTTCCTTTCCTGCATCAATGTATATTCATAATGTATTCCATGTATCATTCCTTAAAAAGTATATACCTTGTGTTAATCATGTCATTGATTGTAATGTGATTCAGGTGGAGAAAGAAGGCGCCTTTCGAGTGCATCTGGTGTGCATACTGGATCGGAAGACCAAGTAGCTCTGAAACAAATCCATAGATCTAATAAAGGTCCAATAGACATGGTACGGTTTTGAAGATGCAACTTGGGAGAACGAGGATGCTATGCGAGTAGAATACCCACATCTTTTTTAGGATTTTTGAAATTTTGGTTGTATATTTGTATATATTGCACTAAGGACAGTGCATAAATAAGGGGGAGGGGAATGTGATACCGCTAGGTCGAACCCCAACTGTAAGTGTAAATAAAAATAAACTTAGGTTGGTGATTCAATATGCAGAAAGAAAAAGTATATATGTGATGTAAATGTAAATGTATTCACATGCAAATATTAATGAAATATACATCACTACATGCAGACCATCCAGGTAAAAACGTATGGGGGACTAAACTCCACTAGTTAGGGAAATGGGGATAAATGTTAAGGCTAAAGGGATAAGATAATGAACTTAAGCTAAAGAGGAATATTATATTAATATTCCTTAAGGCACAAATTTTGGATAATTATTTTTATCCTAAGTTCTAAGGATGGGGACAAGTGGGCCAAAGTAGCTCTCAACCTGACAAGTGTCAAGTTGGGAACATGCATACAAAGAGCATGGACTTAGTGCATTTTCTAATCTTTTTGACCATTCATTCCATCATTCCTCCATTCCCGCACTCACAAATTTTCAGTTGTCCTCGATATTTTAATATTACCATCACTGCACATATACCTTACTCGAGCCAGTACTAATATTGTACATGTTCCTGTACTTGGGGAACTGAAGAGAGGGACTGAAGAAGTGGGTTTTTAAGCCCATGGGATACTGAAGTGATGGGTTTCCAGGCCCATGAGAAGCTCTCTTTGGGTGAGAGACTTGCTACAAATCGCTTTCCCTAAGGTGCCAAATTGAAGCCACTGGGATCTGAGACTCCTTGTTTGACCTATTGTTGAAGCCCCGGAAAGGAAATGGGGAAGTCGAAGGAGTGTTGAAAAGAGAAGGGGACTATTTCCTAGGGTGGGACAGACATGTGGGGAATGAGGGACTATGGACTGTTAGATTGAGTTGGCACATGTGAGAGAATTTTTCCTATTGTCTAAGATACATAAGCCTGGTTAAGAATTCCTTTGCTTGGGTAGAGTTTAGTCCCAAGTTCGGGGTGACCCACTACTGAGACTACTGAGTAGCGTGGTCTAAGGATGGGATGACTGGGGAAGTTCTACATGCAATTGGTGGCCTTTCTATCAAAGATAAGTGTCAATTGTGTGTTAAATTACATGTTGCAACTTTATTTATGCATTTGTTCTTATGGGTTTTGTCTGTGTATTCTGCATGTGTATTTTCCATTATATTTCTATATAAAATTATGTATTTGCATAGTTTCATCATGCTTTAAATATTGTACACAATTCAAAAACTATTTCACGTGGCATAGACCAACACTGGGGTGGTTGGGGATGTTACACTATGGCTACCATTGACGACCTCCTTGTAGGCATTCAGCGACACGTCATGGGAGTACCCATGAAATGGGTCTGATTGTTCCAACATTTGGAAAACGTCGTAGTTTTTTATGATAGGGTGCACTGGCCTCAAGCCTAGGCATACTATGTTCTCATAGCACAATTCTTTACTTGTATAACATTATATGACCTTTGAGGGCTACGAGACCCCAACCTTTGTACTTGATCGATCTCCTTTTAATATATATATTATTATTTTTGTGTTATATACATTTTGAGTTTTACTTGCAAATGTGTATATTTACATGTGACTGTGTGTGATTTACTTTACTAATGATATAAATCTCAATATAACACATAATTATCATAAGCATCAACAACGTGTTAGCTCTCCTAGGAACATGATCATAATTAATGAACTCAAAAGAACGTTTTAGAAGATGTACCTTGAGGAAAAACCGTAACAACACTAGATCTCAAACTTGATACACACCATTCAACTACGAAACAACCAATTGTGAATCCATGAACACTTGGAGTTGATTAATTCCACTTGATAATGTGTCTCGCAAAAGCTTGATAATTGCACTATAATTGACAATGTTGTTAGTAGTTTCCCTGAGACACACACCTCCAGTGGACACTAGATGACTAGAAGGCGAATATATCACCCAAGCAGTGGATACTAGGTGTATTGTATGGATAATATCACTATCTGTGAATCCTAAGTAAATCAACGACTCATCGGGAATATGCAACAAAGAAGAATCACATCAATCATTAACTCAAAAAAAGGACTAAAAACGTAAAAAATAGTATATGTACAATATAAACAATAAATAAAAGAGTGTTAATTCTCAAGTCCTCATGCTTAAGCATAGTAATTCTTTAGGTAGATCCCATTTATGGGCTTAGACAACAAATTTCCTTCAAAATACGCGATCTCATAGGATCCTTTTTCTAAAACCCATCGCACAACATAAGGGTCGAACCACATGGAGTTGAACTTTTTTTCCACCAAGCAATCCTTGTCCTGGTTGTAAACCAACACAAGTTCTCCCTCAGAGAACACCCTGGGACAGACAAACATATCATACTATAACTTGAATCATTTCTTATGTTCTTTGTGTAATGATCCCAAGCCAATTATTTGCTTGAAACCACTAAGTACCACTGTTGTGTTGTTGATTATCTGTTGTGCAGGTTGTTATTGATATTTTTGGCCTTAGGGTTTGTCCTAGTTCTTTAAATGGTTTTCATACAAGACCTACTGAACACATGCAATATCACAAGAATACTCAGATATGGAAAACACAAGAAAAGATCTGACCTTTATTATGAAAGCATGAACCTGATACAATATAGAGAGCAGATATGGAATAATCCTTAGATGGCTCCAATAGATAATAGATATGAGCTGCTACAAAATGTTCCCTCTAATACAAGGTTTCCTCCAAAGGCTGGATAAGAAATGAATACCAATACAAAATAGATCTGAACCATATGAATGCCAAACTCTTCAAGTTGAAGGATGCCACGCTCTAGTAGAAGGTTGAAACCCTCAAATAAATCGGCCCTGATGAAGGAAGACTCCAAATGAGCCCAAACTCTACAAACTAATAGATCAGGGTGATAAGATCCCCCTCCTAAAGTCTCAGGCCAAAATTCTAAGGCTAACCCCTCCAAAAGTTGAATCCTCTAATGAAACTATGCCCTCCTGGATGCCTGGAACCCTAGATAACTCAACCTTGATGAAGTAGGCCTCCAAATGATCTAAAACTCTCCAAGAATATAGATCGGGATATGGAAACCCTATAGGGGAAGTTTCAGATCCAGATTCTAGGTAGAGCTCCCTAGATCTGAGAAATATTGAATCACAAGACGTCCTCCTTGCCTCAAGGTCGTCCCAATCTGTAGTTGAAGATATGATGGTGATAGCTCTTCAAGAAAACCTCCAAAATGATAGTTAAGAACCTGCAAGTAAAACCCAAGTGTCAGAATACCCCCAAGCTCTCCTGATTGGCTGGATCGATCTCTTCTTCAAATGATGGTACGCCCCTGCTGGAAATTCCTGAATAGTACCGCCATGCTTGCTTCTTGAATAGATAGGTGGATCTGTGATGAGTGTAGAATGGTGTGGGTGGAGTATTTCATCCCCGAGACCAATATTGGAACAAGGTGAGTGGGTCTTTCACCACTGATTTTCTCATAAGGGTTTGTGACAGCAAAACCCTCAAACTATATTCTCAAGACCAATAACAAACAATTACCAAAATCCATAATGCTCAAGAAGTGCACCCTAGCCTTCTCTTTATACTTTTTATTTTATTTTCCAATTGAGTTAACTTAACTCCTAGAGTTAACCCTAACTCCAACTCCAACTCTTCTATTTCTTTGTTGAGTTATCTTTTAACTTCTTTTTCACCCTTTTATCAAGTCAACTTAAGAATATAACCTTAGTTTAGTTGACCTTTCCCCTCAGTGTGAGACTATGGCCTAGTGGGGACACCTAGACCACTAAGTCTTCCAAACCTCTTCCTCAAGAGGTGGGGGACATTACAGTCTCCCCTTCTTGAAATTTATTTTCCTCAAGCAATTCCAAACCTATCTTCTGTACCATCTGTTTATTCTCCCATGTGGCATCCTCAATGGGTAAGTCTTTCCATCTGATCAAATACTCTTTAATGCTTCTCTTCTGGAGCTTTTTTTCTCGAACCTCCAATATCTCTTCCGGAATCAACACAAGTTGCCCGTCTTCATCCATGGGAGGTAGTATCTCAATGGGAATGATGTGTTGGTTGATGGATTTCTTTAGGCAGGATACATGGAAGACGTTGTGTATTCGGTTGCCCTGTGGAATCTCTAACTCATAATCTATGGCCCCTATCCTTCTGTTGATCCTGTAGGGCCCAAAGAAGCACGGCTATAGATTTTCTACTCCGCTTCTTTTAATAGAAGTCTGTTGGTAGGATTGGAGCGTTAAATAGACTAAGTCACAAACCTCAAAAGTATGCTCCACTCTGTGCTTGTCTGTTTGGACCTTCTATTGGTTCTGTGCTCTCTGTAAATGATCATTCGACTCTTGGAGGATGTCTTGCCTCTGTTGTACCCAATCCTACACCATTGGTTCCCTGTTGTCCCCAAAGTAAATCTCCAAAAAGGAGATTGGGTCATAGATGTATAAAGCTCTGAATGGTGTCATGCTTATGGATACATGATGGGTGGTGTTGTAGAAATATTCTCCCAAGTGAAACCATCTAAACCAGGCTTTATGTTGTCCGACTACATAATTTCTGAGGTAGCCTTCCACCCATTTGTTGACTATTTCGGTCTAGTCGTCCATCTGAGGTTGATAGTTGGTGCTAGGGGTCAATGTCGTGCCGACTAATATGAACAACTTTTTCCAAAACGTACTCATGAACCTGCTATCCATGTCACTGATAATGGTCTTTGGTAGGCCGTGCAATCTGAATACCTCTCTGAAAAATAGTTGGGTCACCTATGTTGCGTTGAAGTCTGTGGATATGGAAAAGAAGTGTGCAAACTTCATCAACCTGTCCACTACTACAAAAATGAAGTCCTTCCCCTGTGCTCTAGGTAAGCCGGTGATGAAATCCATGGATATGCTTTCCCACTTGTGCTCTGGAATGGGCAAGGGTTGCAGTAGTCCTACAGGGTGAGTGTGCTCATCCTTGTTCTCTTTGCATGTAGTGCATTCCTTGACATGATTAATCAAGTCTTCCTTGAGGCCCTTCCAACAGAACCTCTCTCTCACCTATCTGTACATCTTACCAATTCCCTGGTGTCCTGCCACTGGTGAGTTATGACATGCATGTAATATCTTGGCTTTGAAAGCCAATCCAAGAACCAAGAAAATTCAGCCTTTGTAATAAATGAGGTCCTTCATGACTCTGAAGTTATCATCTTGTATCTTTCCATCCAATAGCTTACAAGCAAACTAATCCTTTGCATATTCCACCATCAAGTGATCCTTCTAGTAAACTGACATACCTGACATGGAAAAAATGGATGGCCTCCTAGATAATGCATCTGCTATTGCGTCATTCTTCCCTTTGACGAATTCAATGTCAAAGTTGTAGGCCTATATTTTTCTTACCCATTTTTTTTACCTTGCATTCAAATCCTTCTGCTCCAATAGGTATTTAAGACTGTTATGGTCTGATTTGACCACAAACCTTGCACCTACCAAATATTGTCGAAATTTGGCTAGTGCATGCATGATAGCCAGCATTTCTTTGTCATAAATGTTGTAAATCAGTTCAGGGCCCTTAAGTTTCCATCTTTCATAGGCAAGAGGGTGCCTATTTTTCATCAACACGAGCCCTATACCTTCCCCTGAGGCATTACACTCCAAGGTGAAAGGTAGGCCGAAATATGGAAGGGCTAGAACAGGGCAGGTGCTCATTACCTCTTTCATCTTCTCCATTATGGATTGAGCCTCTTCACTCCATTTGAAGCCCCCCTTTTTGGTCAGATCAGTCAAGGGTGCACACAGTTGATAAAACCCCTTGACAAATTTTTTGTAGTATGTGCATATGCCTAGGAATCCCCTTAACTTTGTGAGTGTCTTAAGAGTAGGCCACTCCCTAATGGCTGTTATTTTTTCCTGATGTACCTGTACCCCTTTTGCTCCTATGATGTGTCCCAAGTAGAGCACCTCTGTCATCCCAAACTCACACTTGGATTCCTTAGAATATATTGACTTTTCCTACATGATCGACAGGATTTGGTCCACATGTCGGAGGTGTTCCTCCCACATCTTGTTGTAAATGAGAAAGTCATCAAAGAATACTAGCAAGTGTTTCCTCAGTTGTTTGTTGAACACATGGTTCATGCAATACTGAAACTTGACTGGGGCAGTGATTAGCCTGAAGGGCATTACCAAGAACTCATAATGGTCGTAGTGACACCTGAAGGATGTTTTCGAGATATCCTCCTCCCTCATCTTGATTTGATGGTAGCCATAACAAAGGTCAATATTTGTGAAGTAGACATATCCATGCATCTCATCAAGAAACTCATCAATCCTAGGTATAGGATACCTATTTTTTATCGTCTTTTTATTCAAGGCATGGAAGTCAATGCACATCCTCATTGTCCCATCCTTCTTCTTGACCAAGACTACTAAAGAAGCAAAAGGGCCAGAGCTTGGCCTGATGTGTCCCATGTCTAGATGTTCCTTGATGGCCTTCTCTACCTCATCTTTATACTTCTTTGGATGTCTATAAGGTGTGGTGATAATTGGTTTATCCCTTGCCTCTAGTTCAATGATGTGCTCAAACCCCCTGTTTGGTGGCACACCTGGAGGAATTGGCCCGAACACCTTATGGTGCATGTCAAGGATCTCTTTGATCTCTGGGGTGTAGTGAACTTTACCCTTATCATCCACACATGTCGAAATCCCACATTCCACTGCATACACAATTTCCTCCCTCCTAAAGATGGCTTCCATCCCCTTGGTGGCAACCACCCTAGCAGAGTTACTTGTCATGCCTCTGAGCACGACCTTTCGTCATCCTTCCTCTACAAAGGACATCTCCATGGTATTGTAATTGGTGGTGATAGGCCCTAATGTGTGAGCCATTGTACCCCTAGGATGATGTTAGTGTCTGGAAGGTCCATCACATAGAAGTCCTAAACTAGCTCATGCCTTCCCAATGTGAGTTTCATACCTAGAATGTATCTGTCACAGGGCATAGTACTACCACCTCCTACTTCTACCTTGAACCCTTCAAATTCGAATGTGGGTATATGTCTCCTCTTCAACAACGCTGCGTCAATGAAGTTGTGAGAGGCTCCCCTATCAATCAATACGGACAATCTCTGCCCCTGCAAGACCCCTCTCATCCTGAAGGTGTTGAATTTGGGCACCCCGCTGATACATGCCAAGGTGGCCTTCTCCTTTTTCGTACTTTCTTGTTATGAAATCTCCTCTTATGTTGCCTATGTGTTTTCAGCCTGTATATTTTGTATTTGACCATAATCTTCCTCCTCTTCATTGTCTGAAGTAACCTCTATGTAGTGTACCTAGCCACGTCCCATGCACTTGTGTGATGGGTTCCATGGTTCCTTGCATGTGAAGCAGAGTTTCTTCCTCCTCAGTTCCCTTCTGGTGTTGTCATTTATTCTGCCACGACCCCTGTCAAATCCCCTTGGGTCACATCCTCCTGGGTTCATAGGAGTTCTTTGGTCTCTTCCTCCGATGTTAAGACGTGGTCTAGAGGTAATTTTTGGTTTGGCAGCTGGCCCTAGGTCCCTCGTCCTCCAAATAGAATCTTGTAGGTTGGTGGGCTTGAAATCCTTTACCCAACCCCTCAAGGGTTCCATCAACCCTTCAGTAAACAACATCATAAGTCTGATTGGTGAGACGTCTTGCACCATGACTGCTAGTCTCTGAAATTCTTCATTGTATACCTCTAGTGTACCTGTTTGTATGAGTTGTTATCACTCCAAGAAACTCTTTGGGGTTGTAGGCTAAATATGCTTGGTAACTTAAAAAATGTGATAATTAGGTGTATCTGGATCAATGGGATAACTCAAGGGCTAATGAGAAGAACAACTTATCATGCATTAGAATGAGCCAGTGATTTTAGAAATCAATAATCAGATAAATTAATTGGAATAGGGTATGAAGAACAGTAATCTAGAAAACCAAGTACATCAACATGCAGAGTCATACAAGATAGTAAGAGATCCTTTAATTCAAATTCATGAGCTAAATAAGAAGATAACAGTTCTTAAAAGCTGGGCTAAACTGAATCAAAGTAAAGAGTAATGCAACACATGAACAAATCTGACATTGGTAGCAAAAGAAGATTGTTATTCATATCAAGATAAGAGTCTAACTACATGGGCCAAAATGTATCCAGGATTGAACCCCTAGTTCCTCTTATATCTTCAGCTTTATAGCTTTACAATAAAAGTTCATATCCTAGAAGAATGGATCATAAATGCTAAAGATAGAAAGTCAAAACAATTTTACAAAAAGAGAGGAAGAGATCCTTAAAATGAGGTCAATTCCTCATTCTATGGTCTTTAGATCATGTAGAACCTCTATGCTGTGCAGATAAGCCTTCCAAGGCTATTTGATCTCTCTTGAGGAAGATGAAATTCGAATTTTCCAAATCTAGAAAAAACCCTTGATTTATTGCCCCCAAAATAGGTGCCAAATCAACTTGAACACCTCCTCTAACTCTTTTGTATCAAAAGTGGAACTTAGATTGGACATTATAATTCAATATCTATCTTTAGAAAGAGTTTTCAAGAGATTTGGCTGAGTAAAACTTTAATCTGGGCAAAAATACTCTTTCTCTGGCCATCTCAGGTTTCACCAGCTATTTTACCTTAAGATTTGTTAGTTAGCTGGTGAAAGCTCTGCTTTTCATCAGCTAACTGGTTATAATTCTGCCTTATGCACTGGTGAAAGTTCTGTTTTGGTCAAGAAGGAAACCTTTCATGATCAAATCAAATTTATTGTTAGCATTAACGATGTTGCAGCCCATACCATTGTTGGGAAATTGATGTTCTTGATCCTTATCACAGATAGCTCAAAATATAAAATCCAGTATCCATCTTACACTAAGATCCACATTCATAACATTGTTCAAAATTTCCTTGAAATCTTTGTTCTCTGTGATATCCATCAGTCGTGCATCAAATTTAGCTGCATAAGCACCATGAGGAAAATTTGAATCTGTCAGAAGAAGTAGTGCATGTTCCAAGAGCCTATGAAAATTTTCAACAAAAGGAGGAGAGAACAATAGCTTTATATGTGAAAAACGTGACCTTACTCTTTTCTCCAATAGTTGGTCAGCATCCAGGTGACAACTGATACAAACAACTGCAACTTGTGAAAGTACAAATTGCATTGCATCAAGGAGATTATAGAGTAACCTTTGCTTTCCCTGTGCGAACAAGTCGAACTCGTCAAGTATGAACATTACATTCTTATGAAATAAAGCACACTTTCTCAACATGGAAATCATAAATTGTGAATTCTCATCAAATGAAGTCGTTCTAGAGAACGTCAATTCAAGCTCGTAACATAGTTGTTTTGCGATTTCCTTTAGGGCACAACGATCTTCACTGTGTAGAAGGCCATTTAGTCTAACAACTGAGATCATATCTGGATGTTGTCATTGCAATTCTTTCGAAACATGCTCCAATACCATGGCCTTGCCACATCCTCTTGGACCAAGAAGAAAGACTAATTTATTGCAAGTGTCAGTTACTGTGTTTGGCAGCAGATACTGCAATTTACTGTAATTTTCTACAGCATCAGGTAGTAGGAGCTCCATATGTTAATCCTTGCATCATTTGATCCAGACACTAGAAGAGAACCTTTTGAATTCCATGCTAGTGCATTCACACAGCCTTGGTGAACCTTATGTTCCTTTTCTAACAACAACCACTGAACATGAGAAGAATGCATCTATAATGTACAACTAATATCTGGACATGATTAAGATATGGCACCTCCAGAAGGTCGATGGCTTCACCCTCTATAATTTTGTTAATGTAGCAGTCAGGAAATTTAATTTGCTTCATTTTGGGTCAAACTGCCAATGAAATCCCAACACTACAATAGTAATACCCTAGCAACGCCTGTATAATGCATTCTGTAACACTGGAATCTACGATCTCAAATGGGAAAACTCGACCCTGTCAAAACCCTATGAAGTCATCATGTTGTCCATTTATTCAACAATTGAATAATTTGGCATTCAAGGTTATGGTGCCATCAATTCCCATAATTTTGGCAGATAACACAATATTCTTGACATTTGTATGACATCTAGCTCATTGTGGCTCAATTTTCATGCAACCCATTATCTTTTTACCTGTCAAACTATCCAGAACGCAGCTATACTTCACCAAATTTGTTGCGTACACATTCTCTGCCTACAAAATCGGGTATCTGGACTCGGTGCTTGTATGTAGACTTGTAACTCCTATGTGGTTTAGAAAGAGAATTAGACATGTGTATGTCTATTTATTTTCTTTGACAAGTGGATTGGAATTTAGATTTGGTATATGTAAATGTTTGACAAACTTAAGATTAGCTTAAAACACGCGAGGCTTGGATTGAGCCTGCGCCTATGACCTGATCTTAATGTTGACTTATGATCTTTGTCTTATGTATTAGGTAAGTAGTGTGATGAATTAGGAAGTGGCCTCAACTCTAGACTTTGGTCCATACACTAGTTTCAATAATAGGATCAGACTTAGGATAGTGTATAACATAATCCTAGGGTTAATCACTTAAAGGACACATCACTTTTTCTTTAGGGAATTTTATCAAAGTAATAAAGACATAAAAGCAATGGAATGACATTTTGTTTGTATCTTGTATTGTAGGTCCAAAGGCATAAAAAAAAGGATTTTTGAGCAAAGTAATCAAGCAAGATCTTGATGAACACTATGGAGGTTAAGATACTCGCAAAGAGACTGAAGAAAATGATAAATTGTTTTGAAGAGTGATGGAAATACTCATCAAAATACCAATGTGTTTTTTATCGCTAACAACTGGCTCCAACTGGGATGGAGACATCCCTGCGAGGTTTCCAAGAACCTAGTAGTTCCAGTTGCCTTATCTATTGGGCTATGGAGTCATCTGGCATGTGCAACTGTTCCTCTGCAAACCTGTAACTTGCATGTAGCTTGCCTGTAGCCTGCCTATAGTCTGTCGTGTAGTCTGGCCTGCTTATTCATGAACTCAACAACTGAAAAAGATCTAGTTGCTCGTATTGTGACCTTATTCTTATGCCTACTCCTATACTAACCAACTGTAGTGCCTCTTATCAGGTGAAGTGATGATTCCAATGAAGCCATGTAAAGAACTGATTTATTGACATCATGTTAGATCTTGACCCGAAAAACAATGGAAGCCATATCATACAGAAAAGAGGTTTGAACAGATGATAAAGACAATCTTCTTATGACATAAATATTTTAACATCTATGCTACTCATAGACTCCAAATAGTCAGCAAAAGGGTCATCAAATTCACAAAGCAATACCTCTTTGGACTATTGATCCAGCTGTAATTCGAAATGATGTTGAAGGTTGCCTTTACTAATCTTATTGTTGAATGGAGGTTGCTCAAGATCTGTTGGAGAAACATATAAGATGGACTGTTGATCTGGACTTTTCAACTCCTCACCTTCTTCTTCATATCTACTGCAAACCACTTTTGTCTGCAAATATGGAAACTCAAGGCTTCCCTTAGTATTTGTTGTAGATCTGAAATTATCTATTGTTGATATGTCAATCTGCTCATCATTTTTCAAATTTTCAAAATGGATAATCGGATCTTCATCACAACCATCTTTAAAAGATGCATTTAATACAATGTTAAAAGCATCACAATGGTTATCATAATGTGAATCATCAATCTCTTGATAACGAAGAGTATTCTCGATAGCAACATACTCTTCCTTAACATCCGAGTCTTTAGTTAATAAATGAAATTCATGACAGCATTCAGGATAGAGAAGGTTGTCTGGGAAATGGTCTTTACAAAACACATGAAAAGCAGCATGAAAATCTGCCAAAGATTTGATACTGGCATAAGACAGTGACCGGTACCAATCATGAGCAATTCCCTCTAATGAGAAGCAGAAGAGTTGGATCTGAACATCCTCATGCACAACATGCAACCAATGCATGTAATCATGAAAGTCCAACAAATGTTAAACTGGCACTTCCCATTCTTCTCCTCGAAATCTGGCAAGACTACTTTCCCATTCATCTCTACTAGGCACTAGATTAGGGAAACCAACAATTTTTGAAAAATCACAAAACGCATACCTCTTAGCAAAGATCTGGTTCATTTCATACCGGTGGAGTCACCAACAGATTTATGAACAATGGAGTCACCACTGAATTCGTCCTTCATGGAGTCACTAGATAGATGATTACAACCAATTGATGTCCAGGCTTTGTCTATCATCAAAGTTGGATCTAATGTCGTCTCCTAGGGAAGTTGAGCTTCAATATCCTCTCCCCGGCAACGGCGCCAATTTGTTATCAATCCAAGAAACTCTTTGGGGTTGTAGGCTAAAGATGCTTGGTAACTTAAGAAATTTGATAATTAGGTGTATCTAGATCAATGGGATAACTCAAGGTCTAATGAGAAGAACAACTTATCATGCATTAGAATGAGCCAGTGCTTTTAAAAATCAATAATCAGATAAAGTAATTGGAATAGGGTATGAAGAATAGTAATCTAGATAACTAAGTACATTAACATGCAGGGTCATACAAGATAGTAAGAGATCCTTTAATTCAAATTCATGAGCTAAATAAGAAGATAATAGTTCTTAAAAGCTGAGCTAAACTGAATCAAAGTACAGAGTAATGAAACACATGAACAAATCTGACATTGGTAGCAAAAGAAGACTGTGATTCATATCAAGATAAGAGTCTAAGTACATGAGCCAAAATGTATCCAGGATTGAACCCCTAGTTCCTCTCATATCTTCAGCTTTATAGCTTTACAATAAAAGTTCAGATCCTAGAAGTATGAATCAAAAATGCTAAATATAGAAAGTCAAAACAATTTTACAAAAAGAGAGGAAGAGATCCTTAAAATGAGGTCAATTCCTCATTCTATGGTCTTCAGATCATGTATAGCCTCTATGTTGTGCATATAAGCCTTCCAAGGCTATTTGATCTCTCTTGAGGAAGATGAAATTCCAATTTTCCAAATCTAGAAAAAACCCCTGATTTATTGCCCCCAAAATAGGTGCCAAATCAACTTGAACACCTCCTCTAACTCCTTTGCATCAAAAGTGGAACTTAGATTGGACATTATAATTCAATATCTATCTTTAGAAAGAGTTTTCAAGAGATTTGGCTGAGTAAAATTTTGATCTAGGAAAAAATACTCTTTCTCTGGCCATCTCAGGTTTCACCAGCTATTTCACCTTAAAATTTGCTAGTTAGCTGGTGAAAGATTTGCTTTTCATCAGCTAACTGGTTATAATTCCGCCTTCTGCACTGGTGAAAGTTCTGTTTTGGTCAAGAAGGAAACCTTTCATGATCAAATCAAATTTATTGTTTGCATTAACAATGTTGCAACCCATACCATCGTTGGGCAATTGATGTTCTTGATCATTATCATAGACAACTCGAAATATAAAATCCAATATTTGTCTTACACTAAGATCCACATTCATAACATTGTTCAAAATTTCCTTGAAATCTTTGTTCTCCGTGATATCCATCAGTCGTGCATTAAATTTAGCTGCATAAGCACTATGAGGAAAATTCGAATCTGTCGGAAGAAGTAGTGCATGTTCCAAGAGCCTCTACAAATCTTCAACAAAAGGAGGAGAGAACAATATTTTTCTACGTGAAAAGCGTGACCTTACTCTTTTCTCCAATAGTTGGTCAGCATCCAGGCGACAATTGATACCAACAATTGCAACTTGTGAAAGTAGAGATTGCATTGCATCAAGGAGATTATAGAGTAACCTTTGTTTTCCCTGTGCGAACAAGTCAAACTCATCAAGTATGAACATTACAGTCTTATGAACTAAGGCACACTTTCTCAACATGGAAATCATAAATTGTGAATTCTCATCAACTGAAGTTGTTCTAGAGAACGTCAATTCATGCTCGTAACATAGTTGTTTTGTGATTTCCTTCAGGGAACAGCGATCTTCACTATGTAGAAGGCCATTTAGTCTAACAACTAAGATCATATCTGGATGTTGGCATTGCAATTCTTTCAGAACACGCTCCAATACCATGGACTTGCAACATCCTCTTGGACCAAGAAGCAAGACTGAGTTATTACAAGTGTTAGTTACTATGTTTGATAGCAGATACTACAATTTACTGTAATTTTCTGCAACATCAGGTAGTAGGAGCTCGAGATGTTAATCCTTGCATCATTCAATGAAGACACTAAAAGAGAACCTTTTGAATTCCATGTTAGTGCATTCACAGCCTTGGTGAACCTTTCGTTCCTTTTCTAACAACAAATATTGAATAGGAGAAGAATGCATATGTAATGTACAATTGATATCTGGCCATGATAAGGATATGGCACCTCCAGAGGGTCGACAGCTCTACCCTCTATAATTTTGTTAATGTTGCAGTCAGGAAATTTAATTTTCTTCATTTTGGGTCAAACTGCCAATGAAATCCCAGCACTACAATAGTAATACCCTAGCAACACCTGTATAATGCATTATGTAACACTGGCATCTAGAATCTCAAATGGGCAAATTCGGCCCTGTCTAAACCCTATGAAGTCATCATGTTGTCCATTTATTCAACAATTGAATAATTTGGAATTCAAGGTTACGGTTCCATCAATTTGCATAATTTTGGCAGATAACACAATCTTCTTGACACATGTATGACATCTAGCTCCTCGTGGTTCGATTTTCATGCAACCTATTGTCTTTTTACCTGTCAAACTATCCAGAATGCAGCTATACTTCACCAAATATGTTGCGTACACATTCTCTGCCTGCAAAATCGGGCATCTGGACTCGGTGCTTGTATGTAGACTTGTAACTCCTATGTGGCTTAGAAAGAGAATTAGACATGTGTATGTCTATTTATTTTCTTTGACAAGTGGACTGGAATTTATCTTTGGTATATGTAAATGCTTGACAAGCGTATTATTAGCTTAAAACGCGTGAGGCTTGGCTTGAGCCTGTGCCTATGACCTGATCTTAATGTTGACTTATGATCTTTGTCTTATGTATTAGGTAAGTAGTGTGATGACTTAGGAAGTGGCCTCGACTCTAGACATTGGTCCATACACTAGTTTTGATAGTAGGATCAGACTTAGGATAGTGTATAACATAATCCTAGGTTTAACTCACTTAAAGGACATATCACTTTTGCTTTAGGGAATTTTATCAAAGTAATAAAGACATAAAAGCAATGGAATGACATTTTGTTTGTATCTTGTATTGCAGGTCCAAAGGTATAAAAACAAAGGATTTTTTAGCAAAGTAATCAAGCAAGAGCTTCATGAACACTATGGAGGTTAAGATATTGGCAAAGAGACTGAAGAAAATGATAAATTATTTTGAAGAGTGATGGAAATACTCATCAAAATACCAGTGCATTTTTCATCGCTAACAACTGGCTCCAACTGGGATGGAGACATCCCTGTGAGGTTTCCAAGAACCTAGTAGTTCTAGTCCCCTTATCTGTTGGGATATGGAGTCATCTAGCCTATACAATTGTTCCTCTGCAAACCTGTAACCTACCTGTAGCTTGCCTGTAGCCTGCCTGTAGTCTACCCTGTAGTCTTCCCTGCTTATTCATGAACTCAAAAACTGAAAAAGATCTAGTTGCTCGTATTGCGAGCTTATTATCCTACCTACTCCTATACTAACCAACTCTAGTTCCTCTTATCAGGTGAAGTGATGCTTCCAATGAAGCCATGTAAAGAACTGATTTACTGACATCATGCTGGATCTTGACCCGAAAAACAATGAAATCCATATCATACAGAAAAGAGGTTTGAACAGATGATAAAGACAATCTTCTTCTGACAGAAATATTTTAAGATCTATGCTACTCATAGACTCCAAATAGTCAGCAAAAGGGTCATCAAATTCACAAATAAATATCGCTTTGGACTGTTGATCCAGCTTTAATTTGAAATGATTTTGAAGGCTGCCTTTACTAATCTCACTGTTGAATGCAGGTTGCTCGAGATCTGTTGGAGAAACATGTAAGATGGACTGTTGATCTGGACTTTTAAACTCCTCACCTTCTTATTCATATCTGTTGCAAACCACTTTTGTCTGCAAATCTGGAAACTCAAGGATTCCCTTAGTATTTGTTGTAGATCTGAAATTATATTCTGCCGATATGTCAATCTGCTCATCATTTTTCAAATTTTCAAAATGGATAATTGGATCTTCATCACAACCATCTTTAAAATATGCATTTAATACAATGTTAAAAGAATCACAATGGTTATCATAATGTGAATCATAAATCTCTTGATAACGAAGAGTATTCTCTATAGCAACGTACTCTTCATTAACATCCAAGTCTTTAGTCAATAAATTAAATTCATGTCAGCATTCAGGATAGAGAAGCTCGTCTAGAAATTGGTCTTTACAAAACACATGAAAAGCAGCATGAAAATATGCCAAAGAGTTGATACAGGCATAAGGGAGAGACTGGTACCAATCACGAGCAATTCCCTCTAATGAGAAGTAGAAGGGTCGGATCTGAACATCCTCATGCACAACTTGCAACTAATGCATGTAATCATGAAATTCCAACAAATGTTCAGCTGGCACTTCCCATTCTTCTCCTCGAAATATGGGAAGACTATTTTCCTATTCATCTCTACTAGGCACTGGATTAGGGAAACCAACAATTTTTGAAAAATCACATAATGCATACCTCTTAGCAAAGATCTGGTTCATGTCATACCGGTGGAGTCACCAACAGATTTTTGAATAATGGAGTCACCACTGAATTCGTCCTTCATGGAGTCGCCAGATAGATGATTACAACCAATTGATGTCCAGGCTTTGTCTATCATCAAAGCTGGATCTAATGACGTCTCCCAGGGAAGTTGAGATTCAATCTCCTCTCCCCGGCAACGATGCCAATTTGTTATCACTCCAAGAAACTCTTTTGGGTTGTAGGCTAAATATGCTTGGTAACTTAAGAAATGTGATAATTAGGTGTATCTGGATCAATGGGATAACTCAAGGGCTAATGAGAAGAACAACTTATCATGCATTAGAATGAGCCAGTGCTTTTAGAAATCAATAATCAGATAAAGTAATTGGAATAGGGTATGAAGAACACTAATCTAGATAACCAAGTACATTAACATGCAAGGTCATACAAGATAGTAAGAGATCCTTTAATTCAAATTCATGAGCTAAATAAGAAGATAACAGTTCTTAAAAGCTGAGCTAAACTGAATCAAAGTACAGAGTAATGCAACACATGAACAAATCTAACATTGGTAGCAAAAGAAGATTCTGATTCATATCAAGATAAGAGTCTAAGTACATGAGCCAAAATGTATCCAGGATTGAACCCCTAGTTCCTCTCATATCTTTAGCTTTATAGATTTACAATAAAAGTTCAGATCCTAGAAGAATGGATCAGAAATGCTAAATATAGAAAGTCAAAACAATTTTACAAAAAGAGAGGAAGAGATCCTTAAAATGAGGTCAATTCCTCATTCTATGGTCTTCAAATCATGTAGAACCTCTATGTTGTGCAGATAAGCCTTCCAAGGCTATTTGATCTCTCTTGAGGAAGATGAAATTTGAATTTTCCAAATCTAGAAAAAAAAACCTGATTTATTGCCCCCAAAATAGGTGCCAAATCAACTTGAACACCTCCTCTAACTCCTTTGCATCAAAAGTGGAACTTAGATTGGACATTATAATTCAATATCTATCTTTAGAAAGAGATTTCAGGAGATTTGGTTGAGTAAAACTTCGATCTGGGCAAAGATACTCTTTCTTTGGCCATCTCAGGTTTCACCAGCTATTTCGCCTTAAGATTTGCTAGTTAGCTGGTGAAAGCTCTACTTTTCATCAGCTAACTGGTTATAATTCCACCTTTTGCACTGGTGAAAGTTCTGTTTTGGTCAAGAAGGAAACCTTTCATGATCAAATCAAATTTATTGTTTGCATTAATGATGTTGCAACCCATACCATCGTTGGGAAATTGATGTTCTTGATCCTTATCACAGACAGCTTGAAATATAAAATCCAGTATTCGTCTTACACTAAGATCCACATTCATAACATTGTTCAAAATTTCCTTGAAATCTTTTTTCTCCATGATATCCACAGTCATGCATTAAATTTAGCTGCATAAGCACCATGAGGAAAATTCGAATCTGTCAGAAGAAGTAGTGCATTTTCCAAGAGCCTCTGCAAATCAACAACAAAAGGAGGAGAGAACAATAGTTTTCTATGTGAAAAGCGCAACCTTACTTTTTTCTCCAATAGTTGGTCAGCATCCAGGCGACAATTGATACCAACAACTGCAACTTGTGAAAGTACAAATTGCATTGCATCAAGGAGATTGTAGAGTAACCTTTGCTTTCCCTGTGTGAACAATTCGAACTCGTCAAGTATGAACATTACAGTCTTATGAACTAAGGCACATGTTTTCAACATGGCAATCATAAATTGGGAATTCTCATCAAATGAAGCCATTCTAGAGAACGTCAATTCATGCTCGTAACATATTTGTCTTGTGATTTCCTTCAGGGCACAACGATATTCACTATGTATAAGGCCATTTAGTCTAACAACTAAGATCATATTTGGATGTTGGCATTGCAATTATTTTAGAACACGCTCCAATACCATGGACTTGCCACATCCTCTTGGACCAAGAAGCAAGATTGAGTTATTGCAAGTGTCGGTTACTGTGTTTGACAACAGATACTGCAATTTACTGTAATTTTCTGCAACATCAGGTAGTAGGAGCTCGAGATGTTAATCCTTGCATCATTCAATCCAGACACTAAAAGAGAACCTTTTGAATTCCATGCTAGTGCATTCACACAGCCTTGGTGAACCTTCAGTTCCTTTTCTAACAAAAGCCATTGAACAAGAGAAGAATGCATCTGTAATGTACAATTGATATCTGGCCATGATAAGGATACGGCACCTCTAGAGGGTTGATGGCTCTGCCTCTATAATTTTGTTAATGTTGCAGTCAGGAAATTTAATTTGCTTCATTTTGGGTCCAACTGCCAATGAAATCCCAACACTATAATAGTAATACCCTAGCAACGCCTGTATAATGCATTATGTAACACTGGAATCTACGATCTCAAATGGGCAAACGCAGCCCTATCAAAACCCTATGAAGTCATCATGTTGTCCATTTATCAACAATTGAATAATTTTGCATTCAATGTTATGGTGCAATCAATTCCCATAATTTTGGCAGATAACACAATCTTCTTGACACATGTATGACATCTAGCTCCTCGTGGCTTGATTTTCATGCAACCTGTTGTCTTTTTACCTGTCAAACTATCCAGAATGCAGCTATACTTCACCAAATCTGCTGCGTTCACATTCTCTGCCTGCAAAATCGGGCATCTGGACTCGGTGCTTGTATGTAGACTTGTAACTGCTATGTGGCTTAGAAAGAGAATTAGACATGTGTATGTCTATTTATTTTCTTTGACAAGTAGACTATAATTTAGCTTTGGTATATGTAAATGCTTGACAAACTTAGGATTAGCTTAAAACATGCGAGTCTTGGATTGATCCCGCGCCTATGACCTGATCTTAATGTTGACTTATCATCTTTTTCTTATGTATTAGGCAAGTAGTGTGATGACTTAGGAAGTGGCCTCGACTCTAGACTTTGGTCCATACACTAGTTTCGATAATAGGATCAAACTTAGGATAGTGTATAACATAATCCTGGGGTTAACTCACTTAAAGGCACATCACTTTTGCTTTAGGGAATTTTATCAAAGTAATAAAGACAGAAAAGCAATGGAATGACATTTTGTTTGTATCTTGTATTGTAGGACCAAAGGCATAAAAACAAAGGATTTTTTAGCAAAGTAATCAAGCAAGAGCTTGATGAACACTATGGAGGTTAAGATAATGGCAAAGAGACTGAAGAAAATGATAAATTATTTTGAAGAGTGATGGAAATACTCATCAAAATACCAGTGAATGTTTTATCGCTAACATGAGCTATGTGAGCTCCCTGAAAGGCAGCTCTAGATCCCCCTGATCGAAACGGTCAATAAGCCTCTGAGTGAAGTCTGTGTATGCCATGATCTGATTGTGGCCTAAGGTGACCAATCCATGGTACCACCAATCATGAGCTTTTCCATCCAAGTGCATGGTAGAAAACTTGATGGCGTCCATCTCCCTCATGGGGTTGAGCTGTAGATAAGTATCCAACTTATGTACCCATGTCTGTGTTTTCATCTTGGTCGTACCATCAAAGTATGGGATTTCTATCTTCCCCATTCTTTGTTCAAACTCATAATTTCTTCTGTGATTCATCTTAGGTTTATTTCTAAACTTAACCTGGAAGTATTGATCCAGGGACATCTATCTCTGAATTCCCAAATCTAGCTCATGGTACTCCTTGGTGCACTGAACCATCTACTCAAGAAAATCGTCCACCTGTTCCTACTATGACTTTCCATCTGTGAACATAAATAAGTATGGTCTAGGAGTAGCTCTGCTACCCATGTGCCCATATGGGGTGCCCCCTCCATGGCTCCCTTCTGACTGATGATAGGAAATCTACTCAGTATTATACGTGGGAGCCTTCTTTGGGTTGTACCTGTTTCCCCCCTGTGAACCACTAGTCTCTTTGTTTCCATATATCTCTGGACCTTTCCCCTTATGGGTTATCTACAGTAATAGATCGTCTATCCTAGTCTAGTTCTCTTCCACCTTCCTTAGGTTATCATCTACCTTTTTCAAAGTCTCTATAATTTCGACTTGTCCTCCGCGGGTTATGTCACAATTCTCTTGTAGGTGAATGATCAATTTACTTTCTATTTGGTTTATGGATTTATTGAATTCCTTTTCCAAGTAAGCCAAGCCCTAGGGTTCTTCCTCACCTAACCCCTCCATTTTGGCCTCTGTTTCACTTTCCTGTTTCTTCTTTCTGCCCATGTATATACCACTATACCGATGCATGCGCCAATCCTCACAGATTGAGAGGATCAAAGCTCTAATACCACTGTAATGATCCCAAGCCAATTTTTTTCTTGAAACCACTAACTACCACTATTGTGTTGTTGATTATCTGTTGTGCAAGTTTCTATTGATGTTTTCAGCCATAGGGTTTGTTCGAGTTCTTTAAATGGTTTTCATACAAGTTCTACTCAACACATGCAATATCACAAGAATACTCAGATATGGAAAACACAAGCAAAGATCTGACCTTTATTATGAAAGCATGAACCAGATAAAATATAGAGATCAGATCTGGAATAATCCTCAGATGACTCCAATAGATAATAGATATGAGCTGCTACAAAATGCTCCCATTAATACAAGGTTACCTCCAAAAGCTGGATAAGAAATTAGGACCAATACAAAATAGATCTGAACCATATGAATGCCAAACTCTTCAAGTTGAAGGATGCCACACTCTAGTAGAAGGATGAAACCCTCAAATAAATCATCCATGATGAAGGAAGACTCCAAATGAGCCCAAACTCTTCCAATTGATAGATCAGGGTGATAAGATCCCCCTCCTAAAGTCTCAGGCCGAAATGTTAAGTCTAACCCCTCCAAAAGTTGAATCCTCTAATGAAACTGCGCCCTCATGGATGCCTAGAACCCTAGATAACTCGACCCTGATGAATTAGGCCTCCAAATGCTCTGAAACTCTCTAGGAATATAGATCGGGCTATGGAAACCCCGTAGGGGAAGTTTCAGATCCAGATTCTAGGTAGAGCTCCCTAGATCTGAGAAATACTAAATCACAGGACATCCCCCTTGCCTCAAGGCCATACCAATATGTATTTGAATATATGATGGTGATAACTCTTCAAGAAAACCTCCAAAATGATAGTTGAGAACCTGTAAGTAAAACCCAAGTGTCGGAATACCCCCAAGCTCTCCTGATTGGCTCGATTGATCTCTTATTCAAATGATGGTGCGCACCTGCTGGAAATTCCTGAATAGATAGGTGGATCTGTGATGAGTGGAGAATGGTTTGGGTGGAGTATTTCATCCCCGAGACCAATCTTGGAACAAGTTGAGTGGGTCTTTCACCACTGAGTTTCTCACAAGGGTTTGTGACAGTAAAACCCTCAAACTGTATGCTCAAGAGAAATATCAAACAATTACTAAAATCAAGAATGCTCAAGAAGTGCACCCTAGCCTTCTCTTTATACTTTTTCTTCTATTTTCTAGTTGAGTTGACTTAACTCCTAGAGTTAACCCTAACTCCAACTCCAGCTCTTCTATTTCTTTTCTGAGTTATCTTTTAACTCCTTTTTCACCTTTTTATCAAGTCAACTTAAGAATATAACCTTATTTTAGTTGACCTTTCCCCTCAGTGTGAGACTATGGCATAGTGGGGACACCTATACCACTAAGTCTTCCAAAACTATTCCTCAAGAGGTGGGGGACATTACACTTTGTTTGCTAAATTTGCATCTCAACATCGCTCGTCGATATGTTTAAGGTAAACTAAGCATTCTTCGAGCTAAGTCGTGTCTGGAACGAGATGGATTTGTATTTTAAGTGAAGGAACTTCACATTCAATAGGAAAAAATTCTTCCACTCCATGCATGAGTTTGAATGGTGAGAAACCAATGGGATTTTGACTGAGGTCCGGTAAGCCCACAAGGTCGGATATAGCATCAAGCTCTAGTTTGTTCGAGTTGAATTAATCGTTCTTCTCAGTATCATTTTTAATGACTTGTTCATGACTTCAACCTGACCATTATCCTATGGATAGTAAGGATATGAGTGTTCCTACCTAAAACCAAGTTTCAATACTAATTCTGACACCATGTGGTTCTAAAAGTGACTTCCATAGTTAGTGACAACCTCTCTTGGAACCCCAAACCTAGCTATGACCTGATTGAATATGAATAGTGTTTTTGTCTCCCCATCATTATAAAATGTTGGCATAGCCTTGGCCCACTTAGTAAAGTAATCAACGGCTACAAGGATGTAACGATG
>JZKD02S1674149.1:124082-136659 GCA_000966675.3 Picea glauca | reverse complement strand
TTCTCCTAGTCAAAACATATTGAAATGGATTGACCACAGCGATGACGGTTATATTTTGTAATAGAATGTAATGTCAAAGTCATTGGATAGTATTAAAACTTGTCAACGTCAGTTTCTCTACATGGGAATAATTGAGTTCAGGACCCATGAGAGAACGAATCAAGTAATAGATGACATGCTCTTGGAGCTCATCATCCTTCTGAACTAGAACCATGTTGATCAAAGACTCGGTTGTTGCCAAATACAACAAGTAGTCTCGATTGTAATTAGGGGGACTCAATAAAGGAGTCACAACCATTGCTTTCTTCAAAGAGTCAAAAGAATGTTGTGCAGCTTTGTCCCAACAAAATGGGACCCCTTTCTTCAAAAGGAGCATAAATCCCTTTGTTATGTTGGCATAGTTTGGGATGAAATGCCTGAGGAAATTCACCTATACTTGTAGGCTCTGAAGTTGTCTGACTGTATGTGGGGGAGGAAACTGAGTTATTTCCTAAACCTTCAAGGGGTCTAACATAATCCTTTTTTTCGAAACAGTGAATCTGAAAATATGACCATAGGTCACATAAAAAATACACTTGTGTGGATTCAATCGGATATTATAGAAATGACATCGTTCAAAAACTAAGCGGAGGTGTAAAAGATGTTGGGACTGTTATCGCACAGTTTGTAGCTAGGTCAAGTGGCTATAAGATAGAAGGCCAAACTAGCATAACAAGAACCTATCCCACCCAATGTCACCACGATGGGGAGGTTCTTTCTCTTTTTGGAGGTTAGGCCCAGGGGAGACTCCCCCGGTAACCTAGAGTTTTGAAGAGGCAAAAGTTAAAAAGGAAAAGGTAAATTTCCCCCTTCATAGGTCACCACCAAAATAGACAGTCCTGTCTAAACAACCAATAATGAAGTGAAGCCCCAAAGAATAACACCTGCCTAGAACAAAGAAACAACAAACAATATGTGCAAGCTATAATTCAATGGGTTAGTACTTCATAATACTATCTAATATCAATATATAATTATAAAAATAAATATTGACGAAGTCAATGTTTGTTAATACAGCAAAGAAATAATATCACTCCACCAATAAATATCAATATGATGTAGCAATCAATGTATCCAATCAATCTCTCATTAAATAAATGCTTTAAACATCATCCAATTGCCTATAAAAGGAAAATTGTTGCGTCAATATGAAGTAACCAAGGGTGATGTCAACCTTCTTAAAGTTATTAGTTAGCAAGAGTTTCAATTTAGAATGGTTTTGAGAGTTGTTTGATCACTTTCACTTCAACGTTGGAGGTCTAAGATCAGTGCCTAAGGGTTAATGGAGTCAATTTAGAAGAGAACGCGAGGGTTGAAGGAAACTAAGGACTAGAGGGAAGGGTTATGAAGTGTTTCTATGGTAGGGCCTCAGAATCAAAACCCTAGGGGAGAGAGGCTCACTTCGGTGTTGCTAAAGAAAGGCCTCGTTCTCTCTCCTCCTTCCTTAGGTCAACTTGGCAAAAACGGCTAGCATGAAAGATAAATCAAGACTAGATAGTGTAGTGAGGGAGAGTGTTGCTAAGGCAAGGCTCTATCACCAAACCCTAGAAGCAGGACGGACCTAGGTGTAGATAACCTATGCCTGGGACATCTCCTCCTTCTTGACTTTAGAAAGTATAGCTAGCTCGGGGAGAAGAAGCAATAAGAGTGTAGTTATGGCTAGGCTCTTCCTTCCTTCTTCAATGGTTGAAAATTCCTCTTTTAGGGGACATGAAACAAGGACCTACTTGTGTGCTTGTCACCTATGGTTTTTATCAGCAAATTATAAACATATGCAAGATAAACACTTACATATCACCATAATAAACACTTACATATCACCATGAAATAGAAAGAAAACCCTAGTTGTAAACCTTCCTTCAAGAGAAATGCCAAAAATTCCAAGAAATTCCTTCCTTCAACAAGTGTGTCTCACTAAATCAACAAAACTACCCAAGTAGGGTGCTAAAATCAGACCTCACTAAATGAGTGAGTGTTGTGTTATGTTAAAATGATGCTAAAACTCCTCAATATATACTGTATCAATGGCCTAAATTGAGTTTTAGGTCATAAAAAGGCTGACAAGTCCATAATATTGTTCTTACATTAAATTGTCAAATCAAAACCCTAATTGAGTTGTAAAAAAGGTAAAATCCCCTTCAAGGGAGGTGCTAGACCCTTCTAGAGAAAATGAGACATCCAAAAGCAAAACGTTAGCCCCCCAGGGGCCTCTCCAACATGCCACACGTGCCACTGCTGCCCAGTCTGCCTCCAAAATGTCCATGAAGTTGGATGATGTCATGGTGAAGATGGGGACGTCCTAAGCCTTCCAAGGCTAGTGTTCCACTGAAAAGGGGTCATCCCCCCTAGGTTGGGCTCTGCCAAAGTGCCTCTGATGGGATGTCCTCCTTTAATCTGGTGCAAAACCCCGATCAACCATCGTCCTATCTTTTCTCCTTGATGGGGTCTCAACATCCATCTAGTGGGCTCTTCAGCCCCATGGAGGTCCAAACAAATCATCTCCCCATATGTATCGGTCCAAATGGTACCTGTCCGTCGGGCATGGTCCTGCACATCAAAGGCTACACCCTCCATGGGCTCATTAGTCACCAGGATCATAGAAATGCTAATCACATTTCATCATCAATATTATCAAACATATGCATAAGACCCTAATACATCAGTCAATAGCTCAAAGACATTACAAAAACCTACAATACAAGACTGGAGAAAAAAACAAGACGTCCTATTGGGCTAGTATCCACAGGAAAAGGAAAGTTTCCAGGAGGATTGTATCCAAGCCATGTAAGTGAGGTGATGTGGCTAGGGGATGTCCTGACATGTGGGTGAAGTGAGAGCCAAGGATGCATAATGTTATCTGTGGGGTCCTTTGTAGAAGGCGAGTTGTACCAGTCATGGATGCATTTTTCCAAGCCTGTTCTTGCCTTTATTTCTTTTCTTTCTTTTTTCTTTTATTTGCTTTTTCTTCTTCTTTTTCTTTTTATTCAAGGGATAACCAGAGGACACTGCTTTGGCATGGCGACCAGATCTGACAGTGTTACCCACAAGTACTTTCACATAGATGAGAAGGTTGGCTCGTGATGATACCCCCTTTCCCTTGGCCATGCAACCAAAGGTCACTGCCCTGGCGTGGTAACCAAATGGTGGAAATTTCATACTGCTAGGTACCCATGAACGTAATAGGTTGGCTCGTGATGAGACCCCCTATCCTCTGATTATATCTTGTTTCTGATTTTCCAGGTCCCTCTTGTTTCTTGCTGAGAGGCTTTTTATTGCCTTCTAGGGGATCCCTGGGTGAAGCATCTCGAGGTTTTATTTCTAGGCTTTTATCTTTTACCAGTTGCTTTTACCTTCTGGGCCTTTAGCCCCTTCTTCCCACGAGATAAGGTGCAACCCTACAACTTAGATTCCAATTGGAAACCCTTCTACAACTCAGATTCCAATTAATTGTCAAGTTTGTAGCAAGTGCACTACAAATTGTTCCAATTTTAGTAGTTCGCAGCGCCTTCAGTAGGATGCACTACGACTTTCCTGTAGATTTCATTTTTCCTTCAAAACATAGCAAATAATGCCAAAAGTATGCAAGAATCCTTAAAACATTTATCAATGCTTGCTACAACCTTTACATCATGAAAGTAACTTGCAAAAATAGCATATGGGCATAATTATAGCAGCATAGGACAAAAATACTCCTTAGGTTTATAATCCTGTATATATAAGACACCATAGAAAAACTAATTATATTGATGTAGATATGATGCTTTATATTCGTCTCCTAGTGGTTGCTTGAGCCAACATGTCCAAGTTCTATTTTAAAATATGTTCCTTCAATTGTTGCACGTCCTCCTTCAACTTCATGTTTTCATCTTGATAAGCTCTATTATGCATGTGCACACTCTTTATTATCCTATGCAGAGGTAAGGATCTCTTAACCCATTGTTTTGCCTTTGTAACAACATCATGACACATGTATATGTTTTTCTTCAGCTTGATCCTAGCTTGTAGTTTTTCCTTTTTCAGTTGATGATTCTCATCCCTTACATCTTTCAACTGCCTCTTGAGTATTTTGAAAGTGGGATCTCTTTCATCAGAAGGAGACTTTATCTCAATGATTTCTATTGGATTTTTAAAAGGCTTGGTTTTCACTGTTTGTTTAGTTGGTGCTCTGGATGCACCCTCTTCCACATAGATATGTTTCCTTGTTGTTGATCCGGTGAATGGTATTTTAGGCATACATTATTCTACAACAACAGGTGGAGAGAAAAAAAAGTTTCTTTCCCTTCAGATTCCTTACTTTGCTAGATGATGTCTCCATAGGTGAACAATCTGCCATAGGAGAAGTTTCTTCATCAAAAGGTTGTGAAGGGCCTTCATCTATATTATCAATTGACTGAGATGACTTATCCTTTTTAACCATCTTCCTCCTTTTACTGGACTCCATGTGAACAATTTTTTCAACAAATGTAGGTGCCTTTCTCTTTGTTTGTGGTGTGTTAAAAACATATGGTTGAAATCCTGATGCAACTAGGAAAACATCCCAATCACTATTAGTATTTTTTATTTCTTCTAACACTAGCATATTGATCATACCATAATGGAAAACACTAGTATCCACCGGCTTCTAATTGTATTGAAATTTATCTGACATCTTCCCAAGGCTTCTGAGCAGATGGAAGGGTAGATTCAAGGGATCTTTTCCAATAAAATGCATCAATAGTTTAATATGGTATTGATAGACCATATTAACCCTCCCTTCATAAGTAAAATACCTTTGAATGACTTTGAGAATATTATCAAAATACTCCATCATATGATTTCTAGTCACTCCCTTGGATAGGTTATCTGCTTCATATTCAGGCTTTAAGAAATCCTTAGAAAAATCAGACTTCGGAGACATGGCCTTGAACCATCTTTCTCCCTGAACTAGTATCTTTGTAGTTGTAGAACTGGACTACTCTGTAACCTCAAATTCTAGTGTACCAACTTTGGTATTTACCCCATTTAAATTCAATGCAAACTTCTTGGCAACCTCAGGGTGTCCTTTCTACATCTTCTCACAAAAATATAGACAACTCACTCTTTGAAATGCCTCTTTGAAAGATGGATCTAAATTGAATAGTTGCATGTCATAGGGATCAACCCTAACAATATCGCCTCCTTTATGAATCTTCTTCCCTTACTGAGTGTCCATGAAAACTAAGTCAAAAACCCCCCTCTGATAGAAGTTGCTACCAAAGTATGTGATGGAAACTGGTGAATTTAGAGTTTATTGCTTGATTTTGCAAGAATAGGGTTGGATTGCCAACACTTCATAAATTGAAATAAGGATAAATCTAGGATATTGGAGGAAAATATGACAACTAAAAACTATAATAAATATCCAATATACAAATTTATGAGTAGTTGTGTAAAAAAAGCAGTTTGCAGTGTGATTTCTTAGTTTCGCATAGCATTGATTAAGTTTGCAACAAATGAATTTTAGACTAGGGTTTTCATCAAAAGTGTTTGCAGTTTCAAATATATGGAGAAGATAATGATCTTCAGTGATTTTTTTTTTTTTAAACCTAAGTGAAAATGAGTTCATCTAGGATTTTATCAATTGAGAAAAACAAAGTATTTGTACCACATCTAGTTCACAGTGCATACAATTAACAACAAGAGAAATTCGTAGTGAATAGAAAGTTTTGCAGCAACTAGGGTTTGATGATAATAAGATTTCAGGAATGGAATTTGAACATAAATCAAAATACCTATTATATAGATCTCTCACCTAAGTGAAAATGAGGTCATCTAGGGTTTTATCAATTGAGAAAAACAAAGGATTCGTAGCACATCTAGTTCACAATGCATACAATTAACAACAAGAGAAATTCGTAGTGAACAGAAAGTTTTGCAGCAACTAGGGTTTGATGATAATAAGATTTCAAGAATGGAATTTGAACATAAATCAAAATACCTAGTATATAGATCTCACCTCTTATTTCATAAAACCAAACCAATCAATCATTCAATCTTTTAATCCACCATCAACCGCTACACATAATTCACAACGCCAATAGTCTGCAGTGACAAGAAGTTTGTAGCGCCTCTTACAGTTCTCACTGAATGAACCAATGTGTAGTGCACTCTTTTCAAATGGAAATGAAGGTAAAATGATAAATCCTCTTTTTGAAACCAAATTTTTAGAAATGAGTGATGATGTCCATGCACTAAAAACAAGAATCTACTAACTGCCATGTTCACATATCATGATCATAGGAGATTTAGTGCATAAGGTAATTTTGAATCGCTGCAAACTTTTAGGAGAGTTTGTAGAAATTTTATTAGACACATGACGCGACTCCCAAATGGTCAGATGTGACTTCAAGATCTTTGATACAATTGTTTTGAACATAAAAATTTATGATGACCTTTAAACTAAAGAGATAGGACCAATATTTCCCTTTTCTATAATGATGACAACCACCATCATGACACCAAGACTTTTGGGAACATGACGTTATGACTTAAGATCACAAGTTTTAAACCAATGACTTATGAAAAATACATAAGACATGACTGGCAAGGACCGAAATAGTTCTTCTAAGACTAGACTAATAAAAATTTGAAAAAAGAGAGAAAACCTTGACTCCTATACATCTTATGTGTTAACATCATGAAAGGAAAATATCATGTCCCACTGGAATGTTGCACCAACGTTTTTAATACCAAACATAATTTTCCTATAAGAAAACGTACCCTAGGGACATATGAAGTTCGTTTTGTGTTGGTATTCCAAACGAATTTTAATTTGGTTGTAGCCAGAAAAAAATCCATAAATAAGAATATTTCACTCCATCGCACTCATCCAAAATTTGAGCAATGAATGGTGTCTCGAAGTTATCTTTAGGACATGCCTTATTCAAGTCCCTAAAATCCATGTAAACATGGATTGTACCATGATTATTATCAATGGAAATAGGGTCGGATAACCATTCCCTCAGAGGAACTGGGTAGATAAACCATGCATTAAGAATCTCTTAAAATTTTTATTTTATTGTCGTTGTCTTTCTTGGGTTCACAGGTCTCAACTTTTCTCAAACCAGTTTTACATTTTCATAGGTTTGAAACTCATGTTGAAATATTTGAGGATCAATGTCAGGAATTTCCTCATAATACCATGTGAACACATCTCGAAATTCCTTAAAGAGTGTCGTATATTTAGTGATCTCATCCTGTGAGCATTCTGCTACAATAAAGTCATTTTCGACAATTTCAAGATTCCTAGAAATGTTGATTGGGATCATCTCTGATATATTATCCATGTTTCCTTCAGCATAGACACCATGTATGTCCAAGGGATTGACAACTCCTTCAACACTTCCAACAATGTTTGATTTGAACTCTCCACTCTCAAATCGACTAAGTTCAGGGAGGAAATATGATTGATGATGCAAATCTGCCCACGGCCTTTTATCTCTGACCATTGCCTCGATGATTACTTCATCTGAAGGAAAGACAATATTCAAAAAGTATTGAGAGATTGAAGCATTTTGAGCCCAAATAATCTCAAGAAATATATCATTCTCCTCATTGACCATTGTAGTTTGATATGGATCTGTTCTGGCTTGTTGAATGGCTTGATAAGCTACTTCAGCTGCAAACAAATGTTTGGCCATCCTAGCATGAACTCGACCTTCAACCACACTAGATGGTGAGGGAAGGGTCCATAGGTCTTGTATATATGACATCCTAAACAAAGATATATTATTATCCGGAGTAGCACGAACATACAAAATCAGTGCACAAAATTAAAAAGATCCCATAAGCGAAGGGTACATCCCACAACCAATTCTCTCAGTGACCACATGAGAGTTTTCAATCCAAGGGATAGTAGTCCCAGGATTAGCTTCCATGTCAAAAAAATTGGATGCCACCTGATTGATAATCACAATTCTTCCCTAAGGGGAAAACATATAATCCAAAAAAAAATCGAGACAACAGTCGTCATGGCATAAGTCCAACATCTTCTTAACAAGAGATTGTAGTCGAGCAATGCATCAACTACTTCAACCTCTATGTAAACAGAATTTATCCCTAGTGTGATCATACATGAAGGAATCGGACCATGTGGTCAAAATGAGTGTTCTTCAAAGGCATTCAAGGGTGTAGGAGAACGGGTAAGTTTGGGAGAACTAATGGATTTCCAGCATGACAAAAACATCACGCACGTGGAAGCTCCTTCATCAAAGATCATTCTCTTAACTAAGAGATTTTTGCAAACAACCCAAATCTGAAAATCTACGTAATATAGAAGGTGTGGCCTCACATCAATAGCATCAAACTTCATTACGAGTTGAATACTAGAATCTACAGCTCCTATAGCAGACAATAACACAATGCGCTATGAGGGGTAACTTTGGAGAACCTCCAAAGCAGACATTTCACAAAGTGTCTAAGCCAAATCCTCCACAATTTAATGATTGGGAGAATCTCATGCATTAGGGTTATACGTTTTCCTTTTATAAACTCCCTTAGGTATGTGAGGTGTTTTCTCTTTGTCAGGATTCAATATGTGGAGATGGGCCTAATCCTCTAAATTTTTCTTACCCTTCTCAGTCGAATCTGGGTTATCATAATTTTGATACCTAGTCAACAAATATACATCCTTTATCTTTGAAGGACTAAGCATGTTTACAATTCCTTGGTATCTGTTAGAGGGGGGAGCACTTGAACTGCCCCCTTGTTGGTTGAAGTTGGAAGAACCATCTTGCAAATTTTTCCCTTGTGTGAAAGGATTTTTCAACACAGCAGGATGTTGTTGTTGATTCAATTTTATAAGTCGATGGGATTCTTCCATCCATGGAAACTGATGTGTAATGTGATCGTCATCACAAATATTGTAAGGAAACTTCACCTTCCTTTTCTCATCCTTGGCCCCCTCAGCATTTTTATCTAAATTTTTGTTATTTCCCCCACCACCTTTCTTACCCTTTCCTTTTATTTTCTCTTTGGGTTGTTGAGGACCCTTTGATGTATTTGTTTTCATAGAATGTACGTCGGAATATTGGGTGGCGGGGGTGGTTGATCCAGTGGCTAGACCATCCGCAAGTTGTTGGATAGAAAGTTTTTACATCTAGTTAGTGGCCAAATTCATAGCTTTCAACTAAGCAGAACCCACTATACCATTGGCATGTGGGTTGGACTTTGGATTTTCCAAGTTGAGAGTAGATCACGCTACGTTCGATATAATCTCATAGAGAATGTCTAACTAAGAGTATATGAGCTCTAACTACTATGCCCGAAAGATTGCATGTTCCCTTGAAAATACTCCCAAAGTTGTGACATCCTTCGAAATATATAGGAGTAGGGATTTCAGGAACCATTCAAGGAGAAAATCTAGTGGAACCATAGCCTTAATAAGGCTCTTCCACCTCCTTCAGTCCAAAATGTGATCGAAAATGTGTGTGGCATTGTCTTGTAAAACATTTTCCAACAATTTTCCCCATGCGACATCCCTTGGAATGGATTTCAATGGCGTTGGAAAGGGGAACTCCCCAAAGGTTCCCCTAGTGAGGATAAAGGTCCTTGTGAGGGGATGGATTGACTTTGGAAGGGGTTTCCCCCTTCTGACACCACAGACACGGTAAAATGGTTTCTCCTGAACCCACCATAAAGTGTGAATAGGGTTGATGTAGAAAACATACTAGAGGATTGGGATCCATTACCCATAGAGGCGCCCCAGACCCATGCAGGGTTAGGGTTGGAAAATGGAACAAGTCCACATCCAACGAACGGAGATGATGGAGGAATGTGACCCCTGCCCCAAGAAAATTCTTGGTAAGTATCTTGAGTGCTCCCCGCACCAACATTCAACGAATGGGACATTGGTTGAGAACTCACCAACGTGTTAAGCACGTCCATCGACGACATTCCATAAGAGAAAGTGTTTTTTGTTCATGCAAAAGATCCAGCTACACTCGAAAATCGAGTGGGACAAAAAACCAATGAGGTAATGTTTTTGGTTGTCATAGTGATAGTGGATTGAACCACATTTGTCATTTGAGCTGACATACCAAGAGGAAACATCCCCCCGGTAACTATCATCGAGGTGGGAGTTGCATAGGCTCCCAGCCCTGACACTAGAGAAGTGTCATCCATAATGGCTCAACAAAGAGGGTTATTATCAATGAATTTTGATCCTGGAGGTGGGACTCATATGATTGGAAGTGGGAAAGTCCAAGGTAATGGAGAATTATCATGTGGAGATAATTCCTCAACTCCACGATCCTCAACGATAACCTCTTCTGGTTCTAAGACGTTGACTTCTTGAGAGTTATGGTCTATGATCTTAGTCTAGAAAACCAATATGAAAGTGTCAGACTGATAAAACTGACACCTTTGCATAGGTGGAGGAGAATTATTTCTAATCTCTTCCTTGGGTGGAAGTCCTTGAATTCTCCTCGATATTCGAGGTGGTAGGTTGGCCACTTTGAGTGATTAGATCTTGGTGAAAATCGACTCACTTTCCTAAGGTTGAAACTACCTTCACTAAACACACCATTATAAATCCATAAATAAAAATATAGACACAAACAACTTTGTCAATATTTTGACTCAAGTGGATTAAGTCTTTGGACTGGAAAAATAACAAAGTGGGCTTGGGCCCTTCCGGATGAAGGAGCGGGTTGATTAATTCTCATGGACTAACGAATGAAGGTATGAGAAGTAGTTATCTTGACCTCCATAGATTATCCTTATCCAGTGTAAGTAATCATGCTTCGCGAGGCACCCTCCATTAGTACTAAAGTGTGTGATACAAAATATTCCCCAGGTACTACGACTAATCTGATAATGATAAAGGCTTGTATTCTTGAAATTAATTCAAGTGTTATTATGCAAAAGGATCAATTTGCAAACACAGTTTTTATAGAAATTACACATTCAAGATGCAGATAATAAGAAACAAATAACATTGAACAGTAAACACATAACACAACAAATGATAAAGGAGTTCACCCCTCTCTTGGGCTACATCTCTTGGTCCAGCTTCCAATGGAACTTTTGTATTTTTTTCTCAAATTGCTAAAATATGTTCTTTACAATGCTCAAAATTCCAAATATATGGCTCCAATGGCTTCATAACGTCCCAAAACCCCTAGCTGGGCTTTTTCGGCACCTAATTTGGCCAAAAATTGAAGAAGATAGGCTTCCTGGAAGTTCCCCTTCAAACTTGTTGTCTCTGGATTGCCAAAATGCACCTCCCTGTCCTCAACCTAGCCTCTGCACTCATATTTGTGCTAAAACCTAGCACCAGGTGCATAACCGCAAAACTGTGCGAACTGTAGGATGGTTAGGGAACCTAGCCCCTAACCGCCTAACCATTGGGCATGTGGCTTACCATATGACCGCACCTGCACAATAAAAGGGCCAAGGTTTAAAACTATGGTAACACACCAAGTGTCAAGTGCGCGGGCTCCAAATTCATTTGAAAAACACACATGTGGTGGTGGTTACATGGTGGTTATATGTGACCGGGGCCCTGGCCCGGACCGCGCCCCAAATCAAAACAAATGAAATTCAAATAAATTTAAAATGGTATAGTGGTAAGAACCACATGGGTGGCGCGTCGGTTGTGTGGCCTTTCCCAAATATTTACCCCTGCCCGGAGGTCATGGGGTCGAGTCCTGCCGACTACACAAATTGTATCCAATGCCCAGGTGACACGTGGCAGCCCTTGCTTGGGCCACGTGTCACCAATCCATTCGCCACAAACATGCCACGTGTTGGACGCCAATTCATCCACATGATTGCCACCCAACACCTGGCACGTGTCGTATGGCCCTGCCAACTCAGCTTCTTCCACGTGTCATATGGCCCTACCACGTCAACATCCATATGGACTGTACAGTCAGCACATTTGTTTTTGCATGTTTGATGATTTGAACAGAATGCGATATCTCACTCATCTGATGTCCGTTTGAACCCGAACGAGTTGCATTGGGTTCGTAACTGAGGCCTACACACCCGTTCAATTTTAAGCGATTCCGAGCACTTTGAATTTTGAGCAAAATTTGATCCCCTGGATCACACCTCCCCATTGGAAAGCTTTTGGACCTCCAAAAGGCTATTTTCAGTCTATTTGAAGATGAGGGTATAGTTCCCTCACCTTTCCAACCTCAATCCACTTGGCTTTGCTTGTATTTGTGCCCTTAAGACCAATTCGAAGATATTCCACATTTCAGCGTTTTGAAGTTCTCATTCTCCTGTCAAGGATTGTGTCTTCATGCAGTTCTATAAGATATTCTGGGGAGAAATCATCTATAGAAGGAATATTAACATGTTCTCCTTGATCATCAATCAATGGAGGCTCATACAATTTCAAATTCTCAACATTAACAACTGCATACATTTGCATATAAGAAGGTAAATCCAAATGAAATCCATTGTTACCAATCTTGTCAAGAATCTTGAAAGGACCATATCTAATTGGTTTTAGTTTTTTACCTTCTCCTTTAAGCCTCTCCTTACTAATGTAAATCCAAACTTCATCTCCAAC
>JZKD02S1674149.1:109918-120580 GCA_000966675.3 Picea glauca | reverse complement strand
CTTGAATTTTTTGTATCCTACAATACACCTCAATCTGACGAATCCAATTATCTAATTTCTCAGCATTTACCTCTCCATTGTACATTGACAATTAAAATTTAATATCAAGCTTTAAAAAAGGAATTTGTGGAGGAGTTTTACCATGTCCCTTTGGAGAATTTGGAAGAGGTTTTCAACTGGTAGAAGAAGAGGAAGATGGAGGTGAGGGAGGTGGAGAAGCACCATTCCCTCCATTTCCATTTGGAGTTTTATCACCACTATCTCCCTTTTTCTTTGAAGGGTTGGAGCCTTCACCTTGCAACCTTGTATTTATTTCTTCCATCGAGACTTTCATCATTTCTCTCATTTCCATGAAATCCTTTCTGAGATCTTCATATTTTGTAGGAATATTTTCATGACTCTCTTCACGAGCCATACTTGGTGAATTACTCCTTGAAGCTTGAGGTGATGATATAATATTTCTTCTTGAAGGATGAGACCTTGGCTCTACAAGTTGACCTTCTCCTCTTGTGAGTTTCAACCTTGTGAGCATCAGAAAATAAAACACTTGCAAATAATCAAGCCTTAAAAAACCTAAGCTCTGATACCAACTTAATCTGATAATGATAAAGGCTTGTATTCTTGAAAATATTTTGCAAGTTTTAATTCAAGTGTTCTTATGAAAAAGGATCGATTTTCAAACACAATTTTTATAGAAATTACACATTCAAGATGTAGCAAATAACATTGAACAGTAAACACATAACACAACAAATGATAAAGGAGTTCACCCCTCTCTTGGGCTACAACTCGTGGTCTAGCTTCCAATGGATATTTTGTATTATTTTCTCAAAGTGATAAAATATGTGCTTTATAATGCTCAAAATTCCAAATAGATGGCTCCAATGGCTTCAGAACATCCCAAAACCCCTAGCTGGGATTTTTTGGCACCTGATTTGGCCAAAAATTGAAGAAGATAGGCTTCCTGGAAGTTCCCCTTCAAACTTGTTGTCTCTGGATCGCCAAAATGCACCTCTGTGTCCTCAAGCTAGCCTCTACACTCATATTTGTGCTAAAACCTAGCACCGAGTGCATAACCACAAAACTGTGCGAACTGTAGGATGGTTAGGGAACCTAGCCCCTAACCGCCTAACCGTTGGGCATGTGGCTTACCATATGACCGCACTTGCACAATAAAAAGGGCCAAGGTTTACAACTATGGTAATGTGCTAAGTGTCAAGCACGCGGGCTCTGAATTCATTTGAAAAACATGCACGTGGTGGTGGTTACATGGTGGTTATATGTGACCGGGGCCCCGGCTCGGACAACGCCCCAAATCAAAACAAATGAAATTCAAATAAATTTAAAATGGTATAGTGGTAAGAACCACATGGGTGGCGTGCTGGTTGGGTGGCCCTTCCCAAAGCTTTACCCCTGCCTGGAGGTCATGAGGTCGAGTCCTGCCGACTACACAAATTTTATCCAATGCCTGGGTGACACGTGGCAGCCCTTGCTTGGGCCACGTGTCACCAATCCATTTGCCACAAACATGCCATGTGTCGGATGCCAATTCATCCACATGAATGCCACCCAACACCTGCCATGTGTCATACGACCTTGCCAAATCATCTTCTGCCACGTGTCATACGGCCCTGCCACGTTAGCATCCGTACAGACTGTACAGTCAACACATTTTTTTTTGCATGTTTGACGATTTGAATAGGACATGATATCTCACTCATTCGACGTCTGTTTGAACCCAAACAGGTTGTGTTGGGTTCGTGACAACGAGGCCTACGCACCCATTCAATTTGAAGCGATTCCGAGCACTTTGAATTTTGAGCAAAATTTGATCCCCTAGATCAACGACAAACCCCCGTAGTCACCTTGTGATACACATAGCAGGAGAAACTATGGTTACCAGCTCGTAGTGGGCATCTGGGGGATATAGTCAGTAGTTGGGATCAAAAGTGTGGGAAGGGCAGCAAAGCCTAAAGCCTCAAAAGCATATCCTCTCTTGGAGGTACGGGTACAATCGAAACCTCCAATACACAATATTTCCACTATGCTTGGTCTAGCTCTGGAGGGGAATATCCTCGGTTATTCCTTACACGACCTCATGTTTAACTCTTCTATTAGAGGACTTCTAAACCAACCTATACGAAAAAATGGGTTCTACACTCCCTATATCAGACACGTATGTTTGTTTAGTGGCCTTGGATAAATTTACTCTCCAACCTATGCCAAGGCCCTAGCCTAAACTTGTTTGTTCACCCTAGAAAAATGAAAGTATCTAATGAATTTTAGTTATGTGTTCATTTTAATTGGTTTTTCTTTAATCATAAAGGGGTGTGGGTGAAACTTTGATGATGTTTTAGACCGACTCCAAAATAAATGCAATATAAGAACACAAATTTAGTTTCTTCAAATTAAAAAGGATGCAACAATGCTTATGAAGCAATTTTTATTTTTATTTTCAGATGAAAACAAAAATTTTGAGTGCAAAATTTAGGACACCTTGAAATGAAAATGCATACAAGAATGAAAAACTTGTACTACCTGATTCTTTTATTTTTTAATAAAAAGACTACTACTACCAAAGCATAATGCAACTACCTAAATGCTAACTACCTCTTTTTTTTCAAAGATAGAAGGCAAGGGTTCAAGAAATGAGACACAAACAAACAGGCATATTTTTTTTATCTTTTTCTTTTACAAAAGAAAAAATAAACACATGAATTCCATTTTTTTTTAAACAAGGCAAAAAGACAAAAAGTGTTCAGCCAAGACACCACTGAAAAGACAGTGAATTTAGATATGCATAAAAACAAGGCTATTGTTTCAGTCTACCCAACAAACCTTATACTAAACAGTATAAACAAAGATTTTAATATATTCTATACATCAAACATTCAGAACTTAACAGAGAGAAACCAAACAGAGGCTCAGGACAGTCCAGGTGACTGATCAAACGAAGCATTCAACCCAAAAAGGAAGAGAAATTTAAAAAATTTCAACTTCACATAGGTCCACAATTGTTACCAATGCAACTCGAAGATATCCATGATTTGTAGAGATGCAACTTGTGGTTGTACACGAGCTAAAAGGCTGCAACACACGAATGGCAAGGTAAGGTCAGAAAAAAAAAAAAAAAAACACTCATAAACATAGGGCTTAAGGATTTAGTAGTAGGTCATGTGAGGCTATAAGACTCTATGAGAGATTGAGAAACTAAAATAAAATGACAAATAAAGCAAGAAAGACACCTAAACCAAACAGAACCAACTAGGAGTATCCCCAGTGGAGTCACCAATTTTGATTAAGAGATTTTTCCTCTGTGATCTTGTATCATGATCACATCAGAGCAAGACTAAGTGAAAGAGAAAACAGTCTCCCCTCAAAGACAAGCACACAAAAACTAAAGAAATTAGCTACCTAAACTAGGATAAATTAGGGATAGAGAGGAGAAAAAAAGGTGCACCTTGTTCTCCCATTTGATGCTGATCCCCACTCCAACTCGTCGAAAATCTCATGATCTTCTGTTGGAATCATCCTATAAGATAGATACAAAACTAGGGATGTGACAAAAGTAGATATGAAATCAAAAGAATGTGCATGTTATATGTCATATTCAAAGTAAGAATAAAGATAAACATACATTCAAGAAAAATATGGGGGAAAACAAACTCTTTTATTATCAACAAGTGGAAAACGTAAGTTACAACCTTGTCCATCCTTAGGCATCATCTTGAAGCCAACTATCTAGGTTCCTCTGAGAAACCTTAAGCATCAACTCAACTGATGTAATATTCCTTCAATGACTCATATAGGGATAAGGAGACACCCTATATTCACATCAAATGAGAAAGAATCTTTGAAAAAAGAGTTTCCAGAGTAGAGGGGATGTTGCTCAGAGAATTATAGAGAACAAAGGCTTGCTAGATGTTGGCAGCATAACTTTACACCAAGGGACTTCCACTCTTTATCCCTCCATAGTTGTTTTATATTTTCACAAACAAGTTTGGGGAGTTTAATTCTGTTGTGCATGGGAAAGGTTCATTAGGAAACAATCCCAACTAAAAAACCCACCTGAAAACAAGGGATTATTTTATTTTTCACCAAAATTGAGGGCATTTGCGGGTTGCAGTGAGGAAATTTGTGGATGTACGTGTGTTGCACTAGGAATACTCATGGATATGCTCTTAGGGCATGTTTTTTAAATGTTTTTTGAGAGGTATTTTGGGGAAAAGTCTAACAAGCATTGGGAAAGGGTTAGTCCATGGCACAAATGCACAGGTGTGGAATTTTGTGCTATAACAGAGGTACTAAATGAATAGTAGAGTAGTGAGATGCCTTGTTTTTCCAAACATTTTGAACCCCAAAAGGACCCTAAGGGAAGTAACATTGGTGATATTCACAATCTAGAGCCATTGTCAGAGCTGGAGTGAACTAACCATGTTTTCTACAGCATGGGTTTTGAATCTTTCCCTATACCTAGTAGAGAAGAGATAAGAGGGTTCTTGGGCACAAATGGTGATTTTTTTCTTTTGGCATACAAGGAATATGAGTCTTCAGTTGTCTTTTAATGAAGGATGGGGAAATTATGGTTGTTTTTGGTTGGAGGAATGAGACCAAAATTCTGAAAATGATGTATTGTTGAAATAAATTGAGAGTAAAGTACTTGTAGAACTACCTCTTAGTGAAATTACATATATCAATAAAATTCTTACCAAGTCCAAACAATTTGACTTATTGACACTGCAGATGAAGGTGTTGAGCCTATGTTCCTCTAGTAGACATATTTGCATGCATAGAGAGAACTTCCATTGAAGACAAATAGAGTATGATTCATGTTGTGTTTTGACCCATCATTCAAACAGAGTGAAGGCTTCACTGGAATTCCTATTATTCTTTGAGAAGCTTCACACTTACTAATAATTATTTAGTTGGAGTAGGCTCATGCATAACTAGGTACAAGAAGGATGTTCAATTTTAACTAATATGAAACAATGCGCATAATGTGTATGTCTAGTATATAGTGTTTTCCCTTCAACTATCCTTTCTCTTTGTTGGTCAGAGCTAGTCCTCTTATAGAAAACATTAGTTCCAAGGAAGTGGAGGTGTGGTGAATTCTCTCTCTTTCTCTTGATATAGTTTTGTAGTTGAATCTAGTTAAGACTGGGATTATAATTTTGTATGGGTCTCACATTTTATTAAGGATTAAGTGGTCAGTTTCTATGGAATTTATTATCATAATATTAGCTCAAATAAATGGAGGGTTTTAACTAGATCACCTTGTCTCTTCCTATTGCAAAGTGAATCATGATTGGTGTTGATGCCAAGATATTCTTCAAATAGTTTTACCTCAATTGGAAAAAAAGGGGTTTGAGTATAGTGGTCAGTATACATGGTCTAACTATAGATGGGGACATGATAGGGTGCAGGTTAGACTAGATTGATTCTATGGGCTATGGGAGGATTTTATTTTCTCTAGTTGGATTCATATAGTTGACGTTATTTAATGTGTGACTAGTTTAGATCGTTCTCCAATTCAAACTATAATTCCCTTGGGACAATACATTAATTCAACTTCTTCTTCATTGTTCAAACAGAATGTCTCTCATTTAGATTTGAAGGAATTACCATCCCTTGTTTTTGAAGATCATGCTAAAGTCAAAGGTATGTTTATCTCCCATTTTTAGAATATTTTTTATCATTATCATTTGATAGATGGGATGGTTTTTACTAGAGATGATTCTTGTAGTGTGGTCCACTATAAGGTTTCTTATGGTGATAGGGATAGGTTAGACACATATATTTCCAAGGAAGACTCTTTTGCTTTAGTGTCTTTTATTCTAAATGGTTAATCTCTAGGTAGGGATGTTTCTACCTTATGATTTCCACAAGGCCATGTGGGATTCTATTGGTGATGACCTTTTTTATTTGGCCTATAAAGTTTCCACTACTGGTCAAGTCTCTGGAAAAGTATGTGGTTCATTAGGAGCAGACACAGTTTTTGTAACAAAGACTCACTCTTAACACTATAATTTCTACATGGGAGTCTATGGAGTGGGAAAGGGACATTGAGCAACAAAATCATTGTATTACAAGTTTATTTTGACAAAGCACATGATTGGGCTAGTAGTGTTTTATTTATGAGGTGTTGATGTTTTGGGGTTTCTCCCTTCCCATGTTGCCATGGTGAACACTTTGTTCAATAATGATTTCTCTTTTGGTTCAGTTAATAGGGCCTTGTCCCCTCAGATTTATTTGAATTTTTGTATTCACCAAGTATGTCCTTTAGACCCTTATTTATATATCTTGACTAGAGATTGTATGGATTATTCATTGGAGGATGCTTTTTGTGCTACTTATATGTCTAATATAATGCAATCATTAATTATCAATCCAGGATTCGTAATCAACAGAGTTACAAGACACTAGTAAGAAAGGTAATTTCTAATGTCACGAGTATAGAATTAAACTAGATTATGCATGCTAGAAACAAATAAAAATAGCAAAATGCAATGAACTTTGGTTTTCTTTCACAGAGAGGCTATCTATTCCATTATGGCACATGCAAGTATGAGATGGAATTGGTTTGACATATCAACTATGATATCTGACCCAGAAAACTAACTATGCAATCCACACTTCTGAAAGGAAATCACACATCAATTAGCAAAGCATAGCATGGGTAGCTCAATAGTCAATATATTGGTTCTGTTGTGGTTCACAGTGAACTTCACTAGTTCTTATCCAAATGGTTGTGACTATTGCTACCAAAATCTATGATCACTTAAGGAAATCAAATTCATGAGAACAAAAACAAGGCATATGCAAAAACAGAGCAATTAAAGATCTCTAAGAAATTATAGAATGGAAATATTAATCTAAGTTGTACTGCTATCATCTAACAGAGTTAAATCTTTAACTAATTTAATGTTTACACTATCGGAAAATAAATGCTAATGCTAATCTACAAAGAGGATAACCTTTGTTGGGCGGTGGGCCCTTGCCGCTTCAACAAGTCAGCTACTAAAGTCTACAGGAGGCTTGTCTTCAACACACACATTACTCTCACTCACATTTCAAAACATAAAATCAACCTCTCGTTAACAACTCAACTCAACTCAATCATAGATAATCATAATATGGAGATAAATGGAATTCTATTAATCTTCAATCAGAATATGTTATGTACTATCATACACTACTAACATATTGGTGATATGCTAACTCTCCTACTCCCTCTACCATCCTTGCCATGACTATTTAATAGTCTGAATCTTGAAACACAAGGAGGTGAAGGGATTTTCAAATCAATTCAATCATTTGGTTACATCTTTAGCCTCATCCTCATGAAACGAAGTGCATGCGTATGAGGAAATCATCAACAAACTGTTCTTATCATAGCTTTGCTAAAACAATTAGGCGTCCACCAATTGGCTTAGGAGAGATCTAGAACTTAACTTAGTGCACTAGGCTCTTCCATATTGGTACCGGATCATAATAGGTAGATGGTACCGGATCATGAAAGCATGCAAAAGGTGGTACTGGATCGTGACAGTGTGTGGTCATTGGTACCGGATCATGACAGTGGGCGGTCGTTGGTACTAGATCGCAACAGAGGCTTATTTTAGTACCAGATACACTTGGTACCGGATTCAAACATCAGCAGTCTTGGTGCGCAGTGTTAATGTTTATGCCATTATTATAGTTCTTTGCATTTCAATAGATAAGAGCATCATAAGAAAAAGATCGCTGATAAATACACATTCACAAGAGACACATCATTTATCCTGGGAAACCCTCTAGGGGAATAAAACCCAGCAAAAACTTCCTTATCATAAATTGCTAATACAATGTTCAAGAGATAACTCAAACCAATACAGATAGTCCTCTCCAAGATATGCACCACTCTTCTTCTCCTCTCTCCAACTGGTAATTGCAGCTTGCCTCGTAAGAGAATGAGCAAGTGAGTTGTGTTCAAATGAGGTGCTAGCCTCCTTTATTTATACAAGTTCTGGCATGTGTGAAGTGTCTCTTCACTGGCAGGGCCGACTTCTTAATCTGGGTGTGTAAACCCACATTTATTATATTTTTGGTTCTTCTTATTAACTGTTGGGGCCGACTTCTTATTCTTCCTATTATAATTGTATGTTTGACCAATCCGCAAAAGGGGATTTGGTATTAATACAATTACCGACATGATTAATCCACAATGGGGATTAATCCTATAAATAATATATCAAATAATAATAAGAATATTCTTTGCAGTTACAATATTTCAACACTCCTCCTTAACAAGAAGGGTATTCTTCAACAGCATCAAGCGAGAGAGGTCTGCATCATCAGTGGCATCAGGAGGACAGTATCATCAATATCATCTTGGAACATTAGCTGACAAATTTACGAGTCATCGGAAGTTTTCTTCATCGGCAGCATCATCATTCTCGAAAGAATGCCATCATCATATGCATCAATATGTATCAATAAAAATGATACCTCATCACAGCACTAGGCTAGCACATCACAGTACTACACTGGCTCAACTTCACAGCTGATAAGCTAGTAGCTCAGTGTCAGTCACATATTGCTTTACGTCTAACAACAAGGTTAGAAGCAAGGAATCATCTTGCTTTACGTCTAACAACTAGGTCAGAAGCAAGGAACACATCAACATCTCACTTTACGTCTAACAATGAGGTCATAAGCGAGGAATCATCTTGCTTTATGTCTAACAACTAGGTCAGAAGCAAGGAATCACACATCATCTCGCTTTACATCTCACAATGAGGTCATAAGAGAGGAATCATCATCATCTTGCTTTACGTCTAACAATGAGGTTAGAAGCAAGGAATCATCTTGCTTTACGTCTAACAACTAGGTCAGAAGCAAGGAATCACACAACGTCTTGCTTTATGTCTAACAGCGAGGTCAGAAGCAATGACTCATCTTGCTTTACGTCTAACAGTGAGGTCAGAAGCAAGGAACACACAACGTCATGCTTTACATCTAACAACGAGGTCATAAGAAATGACTCGTCTTTCTTTACATCTAACAGTGAGGTCAGAAGCAAGGAACACACAACGTCATGCTTTACGTCTAATAGTGAGGTCAGAAGAAATGACTCATCTTGCTTTACGTCTAACAGTGAGGTCAGAAGCAAGGAACACACAACGTCATTCTTTACGTCTAATAGCGAGGTCAAAAGAAATGACTCATCTTTCTTTACATCTAACAGCGAGGACAGAAGCAAGGAATAAATATATATACTCCCCCTTTCAGAGAGGGTCCTTTTGGACTATACCAAGCTTATCTTGAAAGCATTCAAACTTTACACGAGATAGAGGTTTGGTCAACACGTCAGCAACCTGTTCATCTATGCTAATGTACTGGAGATTCAAGGCTCCTCTCTGTACCATGTCGCGGATGAAATGATAGCGGATTTCTATGTGCTTCGAACTGTCGTGGAATACAAGATTCTCTGTCATCTTTATGCAGCTCTAGTTGTCACATAGAATCACGGTTGCTCTCATCTCCAATTCAAATAGGCTAGTCAACAATTTTCGAAGCCATATAGCTTCGCAGCTAGAAGAACATGCAACAATGTACTCTGCTTCCGCTATGCTGAGAGAAATACTGGATTGCTTCCTACTCTCCCACGAGATCATGGCTGATCCCAAACTGAAACAGCATCTGGAAGTGCTTTTTCTATCAGCAATGCTTCCTGCCCAATCTGCATCAGTGTATCCTCTCAATGTGAAGTCATGATCTCCATCATAGTTGAGACCATAATCCATTGTACCTTTAAGGTACCTCATCACATGTTTTGCAGCCACTAGGTGAACAGGTCTGGGCTCTACCAGAAACTGACTCAAGGTGTTCACTGCAAAACAGATGTTTGGTCTGGTGTTCATCAGGTACATTAGTGATCCAATAATATGTCTATATAGTGTGGCATCTATCAAGTCTAATGAAGTATCGACCAACATCTTCAGCTTCATTTCCATGGGTGTATTCATGGACTTACATTCTATCATATCGAATCTCTTTAAGATTTTGACTGTGTACTTCCTTTGGTTAAGGAAGATCCTTTCTAGACTCTGCCATACCTCAAGACATAAGAAGTAATGCATTAGGCCAAGGTCTTTCATTTAAAATTCTGCGACAAGTCTCTTTTTACATTCAGCGATGAGATTTTCTTCTCCAGTTAAGAATAAGTCATCCACATATAGCAGTAAGATTATTGGCTCATTATCCATAATTTTGAAGTAGATATTTGAGTCTGCTTTACTCTTGGTAAAGCCTAAGCTCGTCAAGAAACTATCTATACGGCCATACCAAGCTCTAGGAGCTTGCTTCAATCTGTATAAGGCTTTCTTCAATCTGCAGACATGAGACTTCCTGTCTTCAACCTCAAATCCTTGGGGTTTCTCTATACACACTTCCTCTTCAGTGACATCGTTTAGGAAAGTTGTCTTCACGTCCATCTGGTGCAGCTTCCATTTCATCTTAGCTGCAAGAGCTATGATGGTCCTGATCGAAGTGTATCTGGCTACAATAGCGAATGTCTCTTCATAGTCAATGCCTTCCTTCTGGGAAAATCCATGAGCGACAAATCTTGCTTTATACTTCTCAATACTTCCATTAGCAGCATGTTTTATTTTGAAGAGCCAT
>JZKD02S1674149.1:86605-98748 GCA_000966675.3 Picea glauca | reverse complement strand
ATCCTGCAATACTGGGTAAATGCAACGTCTAGTCTTTAAAGTGGATTTTGAGCAATCATAGGTAAAGATTGTGTCCCTCTTTTTATTTTGTTTTTAAGCAACAGAATCAAAAGAGATTAAAGTTATTCTCAGCAACAGAACCAAAAGAAATTAAAATTCTTCTCAGCAACAGAACCAAAAGAAATTAAAATACTTCCCTTTTGTCATCAACAGAAAGGCTACCATTTGATACTGCATTTGGCTTCGTGGTTCCATATTAAGTGGTTGTTGCATGGCTTCATACTTCAAATTAATTGACATAAGATTGTGAAATATGCTTTGTCAATTAGGTAATATGTCTTGATAGTACTGTAGAAGAACAGACTTCTGGTACCGGACTGGTATTGGACTAGAATAGGATTTATGGTACCGAAACAAAATAGAATATTGTTTATGCCTACAACTGATGTTTAGCAAGTTCGCGAAGGATCAAATAGATTATAAAAATGTACTTACAAAATAAAATAAAAATTGTGAAAGTAAAACAAAAGGAGGTAAGAGTCTTTTGTTACCTTCAGCTTATTAACAAAAATCGATCCACACCTATGTACAAAAAGTTTCAAATAAACCAATCAATCAATGTGGGTCATTAGGAGGGTCTCCTTCCTTATTGATCATCTGCATGTCTGAATTATGTAATATACGAGTCAGGAATTCTTCTTTTGACAGAGGTTTGTTGTAAACTCGCAACCGGTGACCATTCACAAGTAGTGGTGTCTGTTGTTCATCAATTGTTTGTATCCTGATTGAACCATTATCGTAGATAGTGTAAATTTTGTAAGGTCCCATCCAATGGGTGGTTAACTTACCTTTAAAGTTCTTGAATATGTTGTCATACAATACGGCCCAATCTCCTTGTTGAAAATTTTTCTTTTTGAGATACTTGTCATGCCATCTTGTTCTTTGTTCTTGAATGAGGGTAGTCCTTTGAAGTGATTCTTGCTTGGTTTCATCCAACTCATTAAGATGCAAGAGTCTTTGTTGTTGGGCTTCATCCAAGTTCATGCAAACTTGTACTTCAATCCTAAAGGTTTTGATCTGAAATTCTATGGGGAGGAGCACCTGCTTCCCATACACTAACTCATAGGGTGTATGTCATTTTGTATTCCTCCAGGTGATTCTATAAGCCCATAAGGCTTCTAATAATTTGTCAACCCAATCCTTATGGTGCATTTGTACTATTTTGGTAAGAATGGACTCAATAACTTTGTTGGTGGATTCTACTTGTCCATATTCTTGTGGATGATAGGGTGTAGATTTCCTGTGTTTGATTTGGTACTTTTCTGTAACATCTTTGACTAGATGAGAGGTAAATTGAGTTCCCTGATTAGTCACAATTTCTCGCGGTACACCAAATCTAGTAAAGATATCATTAAAAAGGAAATATACCACTGTTTTTTCACTTGCAGCCGGTAAAGATTTTGCTTCAACCCATTTAGTCACATAGTCAGTGCATACAAGTATATACTTTTTCTTTTTGCATGCAGGTTTAATGGGACCTACAAAATCTAATGCCCATTTCTCAAATGGTTCAATAACTACTTGGGATTGAAGTGGCATTTAGTCTCGTGCAGTAGGCTTACCCATTCGTTGACATTCATCACAATTGGATACATAGGCTTTAGCATCTCTGAAAATATGGGGCCAGTAGTAACCTGATTGTAGAACTTTGTAAGCGGTCCTTTTGTTTGCGAAGTGTCCTCCACAAGGGCCATCATGACAGGCTTGTAAAATATCATGAATTTAATCTTCTCGTACACATCTCCTAATTACCAAATCTGGTCCTGTTTTGTAGATGCAGTCATCGTGCCACGTGTAATTTTCACTTAGTTGAATTACTTTATGTTTTTCTCTATGAGACCATTTTTTAGGCATCTTCCCTGTCACAAGATAGTTAGCGGCATCTGCATACCATGGAGTGAATGTAGAAATAGAAAATAAATTTTCATCAGGAAAGGTATCTTCTACTACTGCATTATCGCCCAGATGAATCATTCTAGATAAGAAATCAACCACAAGATTATCTTTATCAAGTCTATCAATAATGTTGATATTAAACTCTTGTAATAATAAGAGCCATCTTGTAACTCTAGGATTTGTTACAGGCTTGTTCATTAAGAATTGCATGGTTGAATGATCAGTGTGTACAAAATCTTGATATCCTGTAATATAGTGTCTAAATTTATCGATATCATGGACTACAACTAGCAATTCTTTTTCTGTGACCGTATAATTAACTTCAACTGGAGACAGATTTTTACTGACGAAGTAAATAACATAGGGAATTTGATTTTCTCTTTGTCCAAGGACTACCCCAAGGGCTATGTCTGAGGCATCGGTACATATATGAAAAGGAAGGGATCAATTTGGTCCTCTTAATACAGGGGTAGTTGACAATTTCTGTTTTAGAATTTCAAAAGATATTTGGCATTCATAATCCCACTTAAATTCAGCTTCTTTGGATAATAATTTAAATAAATGGGTAGCTAGGCTTGTGAAATTCAGAATGAATCTTCTATAGTAACCAGCATGTCCTAAAAAGTTGTGGTCTTCCTTTTGTGAGGAAGGTATTCTGATTTGTGTGATGATATAGATTTTTGTTGGATCAACTCTCATGCCAAAACGGGAAATGTGTTGTCCTAAAACAATACCTTCAGTAAGCATCATTTTTTACTTTTCATTACTTAAGGAAAGGTTAGTTTCCTTAAACCTAATCAAGACTTATTCTAAACTGGCCAATGCTTCTTGGAAATCTTTTCCATGGACTGTAAAGTCATCCATGTAGACTTCCACACAATCATTGGTCAAGTCATAGAAAATGGCTAGGATAGCTCTTTGAAAAGTGGTTGGGGCATTGAAAAGTCCGAAAGGGAGCACCCTATAATCATATGTGCCCCAAGGGCAGGTGAAAGTGGTCTTCTCCTGGTCTTTGGGTGCTATTTGTATCTAGTTGTAACCACTAAACCCATCCAAGAACGAAAAATACTTCTTTTCGGACAGGGTATCCAGCACCTGATCGATAAATGGTAAGGGAAAGTAATCCCTATGGGTGACTTTGTTTAACTCCTGGAAGTCTACACATATCCTCCACTTACCATTTTTATTGGGAACTATGACAAGTGGCAATACCCATTGACTATCTAAAATGGGGTATATGAGATTGGCTTGAAGGAGTTTTTGCAATTCCTCTTTTACAATATCTTTAAGGGATGGATTCATCCTTCGTTGAGGCTGTCTAACTGGTCTGATTTTGGTCATTAGTGTAGATATGATGTGTGCATGTGTCAAGGTGAATTCCTTTCATGTCTGCATAATCCCATGCAAAGGCATCAAATTGTCTTTGGAGCATTTCAATCACTTGTGTCTTTTGTTCTAGTTCCAAAGTAGAGTTGATATACAAAGGTTTTCCTGGGCTAATATCAACAAGTTCATTAGTTTCTTCCTTATCTGAGGAGGCTGGTGATAAAGTGTATAATTGAGTGATATCAAGGTGCCAAGTTTGTTGAAATTCAGAACTAAAAATATGTGACAATTCTGCAAAAGACTTTGGATATTCAATGCAATTTGTGTCAGCCAAAAATAAGCTTAAGACTTGTTCATCTGATTGTTCTTGTATTCCTCTTACTTGTTCAAGTGTTAAAAGAGGTATGATGAAATATTCCTCTCCATAAGGGTTTTCTAACCAAATAGGTATTTCCTGTGTCGGTTGGGAAGGAGGGAAAAGGACAAGTTTTTGGCTATGTGTGCCATTGGATATAGTCATCTCACCAAACCGACAGTTGATAAAGGCATCTGTTGTGGCTAGCCAAGGGTGACCAAGAACCACAGGGTGTCCTGGTTTGGAGGATGATTTAGAATAGAAGACTAAAAATTCTATTGGATATTCCCAAGAAGCTAGAGTGACTGTGACATCATCTAGACTTCCTGCAGGGCTAATGACTGACTTATCTACCAACTCAATCATGGTTTGGGTTGGTCTTAACTGGTTGATTTGGAGCTTTTGCATGGTGTCAAAAGGTATTACATTAATAGTTTCACCCAAATCAATGAGTGTGTTTGGTAGAGAAATACCATTAATTTCAACAGTGACAACTGGGTTTCCAGGGTCATTATATTTGTATGGCATTTTAGAAATAAATTCAGATAATTATCCCACTACCTGAACAAGAGGAGGTTCCTTCTTCTTCCTTACTAGTTTCTTAATGCAAAGATCCTTTATAATTTTGGCGTTTATAGGGATATCCTTAATAGCTTGCAGCAGAGGTATTTTTATGCACACATTTTGTAATTCATCTTCTATATCTCTATGCAAGGGTGGGTCGGGTTTCTTCACTAATAGTCTTTCAGGGTAAGGTGGGAGATTAATTTTTGGGGATACTCATACAGACTGAGAAGTGATTGGGATAGGAGGAGAGGCCCCTTCTTCTACAGAGGTGGTTTGCGTGTTTTCTTCCTCAGAGTGATTATCATTTTCTTCCTGAATTATTAATGTAGGATCTTATTGGTTTACCATTTTCCCTAGTCGTAGTTGAATTTCATAGGTGGGAAAGGTTTGAACTTCTGTATTATGCACAGGGTGGGTGGGTCGATTATTGGGGTAAGGGACTGGTTGGGCAGGGATTGTTGTTGGTCTTGGAGGGTTGTGGGCAGCTTGGTTTTGTGGTTGTTGATTGGAATTTATAGATACTTGTTGCTACTGATTAGGATTCAAGGGGTTTGTAAATCATTGTTGTATAGGAGGTGGGAGTAAAGATTGCATTTGTGGTGGGTTGAATCCAGGTAGTAATTGGGAAATTTTTGTAGGGTACTGTGGATATGTAGGGTAAGAGGGATTCTCGTACATAGGTCCCCTCCAACTTTGTTTCTGAGGCTGAGTTTGTTGAGGTGTCCTTTATGGATAAGTCATTTGGGAAGGACCCCATTGTTGTTGTTGATATTGTGTATTAGGATCATAAAATGTATTGGGATTTTGGGCTCTCCAAGGTCTTCTAGAAGGGTATGGATGTTCTTGTGAGACTCCTCCTCCCCTATATAGCTTGTAGTTCAAGAAAGGTTGGACACTCATATGTGGGGTGTTCTATTGTACATAGACCACAGATTTTTATGACATTTAATGGGCATTATTTCTCGTTGTTGTGCTTCTTTCGGCATCTATGAAAAAATATTTCTAAAGAATCTTCTTCTTGTCTCTTTTTTAGTTTCAAAGTATCTAATTGGTTACTTACTATGCTCAAGACATATGTTTTAAAGTTCTCCAGTAAGTTTCCTAACTCAGTTCTGGTGACAATTCCTGAACTTTGTTTTGAATTTCTGCTAAAAGGATCTCTTGGTCCTTTGCTTGTTTTAGCTTGTCCTCTTGAGTATCTCCTATAGTAATCTGCAATTTCTGGAAAAGGGTTTTAGTGTACATCTCCTGAACTCAACAAGTTTAAAACTTCTATGAAATCATCCCTAAGACCTTTCAAGAATACAATTCTTACTACAGCTGGGTCTGAGGTGAATAGTTTTGACTTTTGATAGTTGTATAAGAACCTTTCTAAGTAGTCTTCGGGACTTTCATCTTCTGTTTGATGCATTTTAAAAATGTCATTTTTAACATTATCCTTACAATAGTCTTGGTATTTTCGTAAAATTGTGTCTTTCATTTGATCCCAAGAAAGGATTGTATTTTCTCTTAAGCTCATGAACCATCTTAAGGATGAATCTTTCATTGTCGTAGGAAAAAGATTAAGTTTTTGGGCATCGTCTTTGTAGTTATAGCTTCTACATCATATGTCAAATTCGAATAAAAATAAATCTGGATCTTCATTTGACATACCTCTGAAAGTGGGTAACGATGATAATGGGATATTCTTCATGATGATGTTTCTGGAAATATCCAAGATTGGAAACCCAAAGGTTTCAGTCTCTGTAGCTTCATTTTCTTCTTCTTCTGCCATTCTACTGATGGATGGTTCAGAAACTGGATTTTCTGTGTCTCCTAAATGTTCAGTAGACTCACGTTCTGTCTGTCCCAATACTGATTCTTTCGTTTTAGGTTCTCCTTCTGGAGCCTCGCTGGCTCCCCTTGAATTTTTTGTTGGTGGAATTTTTCCTGCACCAGTGTCTGAATTAGTGGGGGGGTTTGTTTTTGAATCTTTGGAGCTTACAAATCTACCCTTGGTATCTCTATATATATGCATAAAATGGAAATTTGATCTTTTAGCTAAATTGAAATCCTAATTCTATCTAGAAGGTAAGAAGGCAACTTGGCTTCGAAGAACCCCACTCTAGTGGTCATGTGTCTCTTCACTCATGTCTTAAATGTTTTATTCTCCTCCCTCGAGCAGCCTTTTAAAAACATTAAAAATTATGCAAACAATCTAAGCTAAAAATCACTTCCTACCGTTTGCAACTCCCCGGCAACGATGCCAAAATGTTGTGCTACTTATATGTCTAATATAATTCACTCAATAATTATCAATCCGGGATTCGTAATCAACAGATTTACAAGACACCAGTACGAAAGGTAATTTCTAATGTCACGAGTATAGAATTAAACTAGATTATGCATGCTGGAAACAAATCAAAATAGCAAACTACAATGCACTTTGGTTGTCTTTCACAGAGAGGCTATGTATTCCATTATGGCACATGCAAGTATGAGATGGAATTGGTTTGATAGATCAACTCTGATATCTGACCCAGAAAACTAACTATGCAATCCACACTTCTGAAAGGAAATCACACATCAATCACCAAAGCATAGCATGGGTAGTTCAATAGTCAATATATTGGTTCTGTTGTGGTTCACAATGAACTTCACTAGTTCTTATCCAAATGGTTGTGACTATTGCTGCCAACATCTATGATCACTCAAGGAAATCAAATTCATGAGAACAGAAATAGGGCATATGAAAAAACAGAGCAATTAAAGATCTCTAAGCAATTATAGAATGGAAATCTTAATCTAAGTTGTATTTATATCATCTAACAGAGTTAAAGATTTAACTAATTTAATGTTTACATTACTAGAAAATAAATGCTAATGCTAATCTACAAATAGGTTGACCTTTGTTGGGCGGTGGGCCCTTGCTGCTTCAACAAGTCAGCTACTAAAGTCTACAGGAGGCTTGTCTTCAACACACACACATTACTCTCACTCACATTTCAAAACATAAAATCAACCTCTCGTTAACAACTCAACTCATACTCAATCATAGATAATCATAATATGGAGATAAATGACATTCTATTCATCTTCAATCATAATTTGTTTTGTACTATCATACACTGCTTACATATTGGTGATATGCTAACTCTCCTACTCCCTCTACCATCCTTGCCACGACTATTTAATAGTCTGAATTGTGAACACAAGGAGGTGAATGGATTTGCAAATCAATTCAATCATTCGATTACATCTTTAGCCTCATCCTCATGACACGAAGTGCATGAGGATGAGGCAATCAACAAACTGTTCTTATCATAGCTTTGCTAAAACAATTAGGCATCCACCAATTGGCTTATGTGAGATCTAGAGCATAACTTATTGCATTAGGCTCTTCCATATTGGTACCGGATCGTAACAGGTATATGGTATCGGATCATGACAGCATGCAAAAGGTGGTACCGGATCGTGACAGTGTGTGGCCATTGGTACCAAATCATGACAGTGGGTGGTTGTTGGTACCGGATCGCAACAGAGGCTTATTTTAGTACCGGATATGCTTGGTACTGGATTCGAATAGCAGTAGTCTTGGTGCGCAGGTACCGGACAGCTAAGACGGTACAGGAATGCTAGATATTTAGAGGTCAAAGACAAATTGAAGCATTAGTACATGAAAATATTTAATTCCTTAACTCATTAAACCACAAAATGCATGAATTAACCATACTTTACCTTATGACCTTATCACTGGCTAATGGTAGCATTCTTTTACTTCACCCAAGCTTTAGGTAGGCCAAAAAGGTATAGATAAGGAGTATAATAGGGTAATGGGGATGTCAATTTCGGGTCTCAACAATGCTCACATTTCTATTCAAATTCATGGTATTCTTCTCCTAATTGTTTTAGATATGGTCAACAACCACTTTGTAGATGAATCTCCTCTCTCAATAAAAGTGGGAAAAAATGCTATTGATGGCACCCTTACTTGTCTAAGAAATGTTTTCTCTACCTCGTGATCCATAATGGATGCTCATAAAACTAAATTTGGGTTAGTATGTTAGGATTCCCCTTGATTGTATTTTGGGTGCTTGTTATATAATGTGTAATGGTTTCATTGCAACCCATTGGTATTATTGTGGGTTTCTATGATATGTTTCATAGGTGCAATATTGGTTTTGTAACACCCCCTCTCTAAACTTCTAATTATATGTGATTAGTTGTAATTAGTGATTGCCATGATATGGCATGAAAACAACATAAATGTATTAATCATCAATCGAGAATACCAACAATTGATTGTGTGGGTGAAGCCTTGAGTATGATCCATGATAACACCAAAGGAATAAGGGGACATTCTATTAGACTAAGAGAACCCAAGCCTTCCTGCTGAAGAATTAATTTGAAAATAATCAATTATTTCCCTTCACTATGATTTCAAGGAAAATCAGTTAATGAGGGAGGGTGGTAGTTGAACAACCAACTACCCCCAAATGAATCTAGGTATGGGATATTGGATAAGTATAGAAGAAAATATCACACATAGGTGGAATATAGTATTGATCTCTTCTTTCTAGTTTGACCCCACAGGTTCCTTCTAATAGAAGGAAGAGGACGAACTAGAACCTTCCTGGGTGGAGAATATGGTTAAGGAAGAAGAAAGGGGGGGGTTTCAATTGGAAGAGGAAGGAGGCCACAAGTTGGATTCTGGGAAGGACCGGATAAACTTTGATGAGGCCTAGGAAAGGGAGAGATGAGGAAACCTTATCATATTCCCTATAGAATTAGAGGAAACAATCCCTACTGGTATCATGGATTGGCACAAGGGTGGAAAAAATATTGAGAATGTGTGCATCCGAGATTATGATAGGGTGGAAAGATGAACACCCCAGCCAGTTGGTTGGTTAACCCTGATCTAGAGACAGATAAGTAACCCTTATGATCTTTGTGTCGAGTAAAATTGAATAGACTAGTGCCTCTGATTTTATTCTAAGATGCATATATTTTCCTGATGCATGCATTAATCTATTTTCTGTCATATTTGTGTGTTTAAGTAATGATGGGGTTGTAGGAATAATTGTGTCATGTGATTGCTTTCAACGATAGATGTACATGCTTAATTAAACTTACTTCTTTATAGTATATGCAAGATTTTGGATGGTAAACTGTGTAACTATTTTATTTGTATGAAGTAAGCATGTTTTTCCTTCCCTGGTTACTAATAATTATTCCTATGATTGAATGAAATCCTTGGACTTGAAGTTATATGAAGTTTCATATGAAATCTATGCATTGATCATGAGTGTTTTATACCGTCTGAATTTAAAGAATACAAATGCAGGCTAATGATTTCATAGTACACCTTTAAGAGTTAGATATTGGTAGTAATACCCCCTTGAGCAAGAGGATCATACACATGAGAGGTATGGTAATACTACAGAAATAACTTAGGAAAATAATGGAATGGCTAAGTCCATATCCAAACTGATAATGTGTATAAAACTGGTGTTTGGAGTCTGAAGGAGTTGTAGCCATCGGATCGGTATAGCAGTAAAATCCTGAACCTTCATCAGAGTAGGATGTGAGTCTTGGAGAAGGTATGCCTAGGACCATTTGATCTATCAAAAGATTGGATGACACAAGATCATGACCGTTAGTCAAAGGGTCATGGTAAAATTAACCATGGAAACCTGGAGTAAAATCACTTTGAAAGGGTAAGGCTCGAGGGGAAATCTAGGTTGTTGATCGAAGTAACGGATGGATCCATCCTTGACCATAGATCTCGATAGGGTCTCGTATAAGAAAGATTAAGTAGAAAGGTGATGTCATGTTCATGGGGAGTACCCACGTACCGGGTATGATGCATGGAAGCATGCAATTGGATGAAGGAATTTGAGAGAAGATCCATGCTGAGATTAAGAGTTTGAATGGGCACTTTATTTTATTGACCATTGGATCTGAATGTGGGTCGATCCCCACCATCCATTGGGTGAGTGTTGTCAAAATTTATTGGATGGGAAGTACTCTGACAGGAATAAATTGATGGGAGATCTAGGCCATATATCGAGAAGGGGTGTGAATCAATCTTGGTCGTTGATCAGAGGAAATGCCATTGGGACATTTGAGTGTGGGGTTATGAGGAAACCCCAATGGAAGGACTCTAGCGAGAAATCTTGACCATCAATCATAGAATAGCTGGGATGTAATCTTGGTCATTGATCAACAAAGGAATCACTTAGTTGTAAGTGAGAGGAAGCGTGATGGTGTACTGATGTCATTCTAACGGGAATCATCATATGTGTATGAGGAAGACATACGACGATTTATAATCAGTCGGAGTAGTATGGTTTGGGACCCTATTGAGTCCCAGCCCTGGAAAGGGGTTCTTTGATCATGGTCGTCAATCAGTGATACGTCGTAAGATATTAGTCATTGGTATGGTCCCTTATCCTAAGAGATTGAAAATGGTGTGGATCATTCTCCAGCCATTGGATCCATCAGAGACTTAAATGGAGTGATCATTGTCATCCATCGTAGTGGGATATTTAGAGTCATTTATACCACTAAAAAAAAATACCTCGACGGGAAATCTCTGAGGAGAAATCCCAACCATTTGTCAGAGCCCAACCAAAGAAAATCCCAAAATTTGATCTTGATGGTCTCGTTCGGATGAGGTTAGGAGGAAGGTGACATCACTCTAACAAGGATGACATCACCCACTTAGGATTCCATAGACAAGTATCATCACTCAGGAGGTTGTGTCTGTAATTAGTGATGACATGTACACCATGTCAGGTCACGTGAAGAGTCCATGTGTTAGGTAACTACTGTGCCATGTGGCATAGTGTTTGTCCCTTTAGGAATGAAAGGGGATGTGGCCTGAATGAAACATGTCTATATAGGTGGTAGTGTTGCATAGGACCACATTTCCTAGTTTCCAACCCGACTGCCACATAGATTTTTGTTTAAGCGAGGTTAAGGAGGAGTGACTTTAGGATGACAAGGGGTGCCAATGCGCCTTGAGAAGAACACGTGGTAGTCTGTACGTCATACACCCTATTGGAATTATCCTTTGAATGGGTGGATAATTCCTATCCTTCGAACAGGTGGCTAATTTTATGCCACAATAGGTCCATGGCATATGACATGTGTACTAGGGTGCCATGTGGCACTGAGGTGGAATTGAAGGTAAAAGGACCGAAAACTTTGGATGACCATAACTTTCAATCCGGAGTTCCTTTTTTAGCAACATTATAGTCATTGGAAAGCACATGATGAGTATAAGACGGTGGTACCATAGAAATGAAGTTTTGAGTCTTTAAGAAGAATGAAATTTGTATTATCTCATTCCCTTAAAGGCTACCTAGAGGGTTGGGTGTGTTACAAAGCGATATCAAAGAAGGAAACAACACTAGGCCTGGAATGGGCCAGAGATCAGTAACAGGACTGGTATATCAAGACTAAGATGAGCCTGTTAAAAAAATAGTGTTTCTCTGTGTTTAAAATTTTGGTTATTATCTGCCCTAGCTCCTTAAGGAGAAGGACTACAGATTTAAAGTTTTGTTCTAGAAATTCATACAGTAGATATTTTATCATACTGATAGTAGTAGTAGGATTGTATTTTGGCTCTGTTTGTATTTAAGGGCTACTCCTATGATAGTGGGGACATGTTGATAAGCATTAATAGCAAGTCTCAAACATGAATGGTTGAAATTGGTTGAATCTAGTTCTAGAGTTGCACGCATTCACAAAATGGATGAGTTGAGTTGTTTTATGTAAAGTGTAATGTTGTTTATCCATTTGGATGGACATAAATTATTAAAATTGTAATGATAGTCTATATAAGGACTAAGACCCTTATGAAAATTTTCCTCGTGTCTAAAGGGATTCGGTATAGATTGATCGAATCCTTAGAAATATTGATTATTCCTCAAATTAAATACTAAAACCTATATAT
>JZKD02S1674149.1:29170-68808 GCA_000966675.3 Picea glauca | reverse complement strand
ATTATAGAGTTTGGAAAAACACTTAAAAGAGAACTCTCTCAGTTCCTTTTTTGTACAGTAGTCTAACGAGACCGAAAAAGGGTTAAACTATCACTCAAAAGACGCCCTTTCTGGCATTTTAATAAGTGTGAAAGGAAGAAAGGTCACTCGACAATCTTTTCATATTTAGAGAGTCTGAAAAGGGTTTAAAGTAGACTCCAGGGGGGTTCCTTTTTCGTATATTCGTATCCGTATGGGTCCGAAAAAGAGATAAAATTTTGCCCGGTTGCATTCTCATGTATTTACGAGCACGAGAAAGAACAAATACTAAGCTCGGTATGCCCCCAGCTTGAAATCTGGTGGCTTAGCTCCAGAATGATCATCAAAGGCTGGAGACATGCCCTCCAAGCTTCAATTAATTCACCGGCTCTGAGGTCGTCACCGATTTCTCGAGTGGATGAGAAAAAGGAGAATGGTGGATGAAAAGAAGGTTCAAGAGATGTGACTGTTTCATTTTTTAACGAGCTTGACATAGGAAAAGAACTATGCTCAGGATTCCAGGTTTGATCCCCAAATTGTTGTTTCATTTTTTAACGAGCTTGCTACAGAGAAGAAAACTATGCTCAAGACCTTTGTTTCATTTTTTAACGATCTTGCCACAGAGAAGAGAAACTATGCTCGTGATATGCCCCCAGCATGAAAGCTAGTGGCCTCTATTTCATTTTTTAACGAGCTTTCCACAGAGAAGAGAAACTATGCTCATGGCCTTTGTTTGATCATGGTTTCCAAGAGGATAGTGTTCTGGAAGGAAACCATGTCAAGGGACAAAAGTCGGTCATGGCCTCCAAGAGATCTTCGTTGGATGGAAGATAATCATTCAAGGAGGGATACATGTTGAGGGTTGTGATAGGAGTAAGGATATCAGGCTCCAATAAACCTATCGAAGAAATCACCAAGTCAACGACTGGATCTAAATCATCGGAATTTGAAAACATGGGAGGCGATAGAAAATCAACATCAGGAGGGGAGATAGACTGTATATCTGCCCGAACTTCTTCGCGAAGGGGAAGAAAAGAGGGTCAGGGATGGTGATTATCCCAAGGTAGCTTGTCAGTGCGAAACATTTCCGGAATAGGAAAAGTTGGGGAATTATAGTGGATCGCAGGCGACAAGGAACTCGATTGTGATTGCATCAATGGAATGTCAGGCGCCAATAGATATTGGTCATCTGACAAGGGAGAAACGGATTGGGTAGGAACGTATGATGTTTTGGCTGGACTAAGTGGCACGGTGTCACTTAGTGCATCGAATTCCAACGGACAAGGTGCAATCCAAGGGTCATATGATCCCAAAGATTGATAAGTTGCGGTTGAAATCATATCGACAGTGGCAATGTGATGTATAGTTGGTGGAAGTGGTGTAGGGAAGGTACCCATGAGGCTAGAATCTTTTAGTAAGCCAACACCAAAGCTTTCATACGTAATCTTGTGGTCTCCCAAGAAAGGAATATTGTTGGTAGCAGGAATGCGAGCATCGAGTGTGCAGAAATCCAACTGATCAACAGTGACAATTTTTCCCTGATGAGGAAATTGTACACATCGAAAGACCGATGAGGCAACAACAGTCATAGCATAAAACCAACTCCTTCCAAGTAACAAGTTGTAATTGAGGGGAGCATCGACCACCTCGACATCAATGGTAATAGTTTTGCCACCCAATTGGATGGGCAGGGACTGTAAAATCCCGTGAGGATGAAAACCTCGCCCATCGAAGGCACGTAACATCGTTGTGGATTTATTGAGTGCTGGTGATTTTAAACCTTTCCAACACACCAAAGACAGAACACAAGTCAAGGCTCCCTCATCCAGAATAGTTCGGTGGATTTGTTGATTGTGGACAACAACATCAACTTGGAAAGCAAGTTGGTGGGAGAGTTGAGATGCATAATTATCCACATTAAACATGATCTGGTTGGACGAATCAGGATCAACAGTGCCAAGAGAGGCTAAGAGTGTTTTACGTTGACTGGGGTAGTGCTGTAAAACTTCCAAGACGGACATAGCACACGGGGCTTGGGCCAAATCTTCTACAATATTGTAATTTTGGGTAGCCCATGAGTTAGGATTGAAGGTAGATTTCCGGATGGTTCTCTTAGGAGGGTGTAAGATAGAGTTGAACATGGGTTTCTCAATCTGGATTGGTCTATATGGAGGATTAACCGATGGGAGATTAACGGAGGACGATGATGGATCTGGTAAAGTACCATTACCATTAACGTCTTTTCCTTTATCAGGGTTACCTGGTGTGTCGTATTCCTTAGAGAGAGTGGTTAAATTGATCCCATTAAACATATAAATATGTGCACTCGATGAGGCCTCATCATGAGGATTGCTAGAAATGCCCCTAGGCGAGGGGGTTTGAGCAACCATGGATTGTTGTTGTGGAAAAGGATGAGTAAGCACAGCGGTTTGCGATTTTCCTTGAAAAATTTTTGCCACTTCATCACGATGTGGACAATCTCAGGTGTAGTGATTGTCGCCACAAATGAGACACGGGAATTTCAACTTCCATTGTGTTCATTATTATAATTTGATTTATTCTTAGTTTTCTTCTTACCTCCGGATTGTTGTGAAGGGGCAGATTGAACTGCATTCACCTCAGAGATCTGAGTTTGAGGGGAGGTAGAGGAGGGTGTGAGCGATTGGGAAACAAGTTGATTTTTGACGGAGCTGATGACACCATCCGCATGAGATGAGGATGATGGTTTAGATGGTTCGGTATTAGCTCGAGTAGTGTTCAGAAGCAAATCATACAAAGTACCAGATTGGGAATAAACTAAATCTAAATATTGAGCCTGAGCGATGGCTTGTTCCTCAGTGACCGCACCACCCATAGCAACATCGCGAGCGATCGGTGGTAGCAGTGATTTCGTGAACCATTCCGCCAATAGTATGTCAGGGATGACGACCTTGATCATCCTTCGTCGTCGTCTCCACTCATGAATATGGTCAGAGATATGCACGGCATTAGTTTGACGAAGGGACGTCAAGAGTTCAGTACCCGTTTCGTAGCGAATAGGTAGTTGAAAGTGCATGAGGAAAGACATGGCAAGGGAATTGAAATCATGAAAAGAAGCACGTGGTAGCTCAATATACCACTTTGTTTCCGAACCGGTAAGTGTTCATTGGAAAATACGCAAACGAATAGAATCATCCATGAGGGAGTTTGATGAACACCACAAATGGAAAGTCATAACATGGTTGTTTGGATCTTCACCGGGGTTTCTGTCAAATTTTGGGATATCAGAAGGAAGTTTAGCTGGAATGACTGGCCAAACTGGTGAATGACAAATAGGATCATTAGTTAACTAAGACAAGTCTGGGAGATCCAGAGTCACAAGGAAAGGTAGTTGTCAGTTAATTTGCAAATGATATGGGTGCGACATAGGGACACCAGTAGGACCATAAGCTGGGTTAGGTGGATAGTTGTAACCAATAGGTCCTCCTACATACAGTTGTTGCTGGCCAGGATAATAAGGATTCGATGATGAATGAGAAACGTTGGCATGACCTGGTGGGTTTTGAGCATTATAGGCCGGGTGATTTTCTTGCCCTCGAGGAGGATAGACATTTTTCCATTGAGGATGGTGTAGAGTAGATCCCGGAGGTGGATACACATTGGACCCATGAGGAGGATAAGATTGTGGTCCCGGAGTACTCCAGGTGGTGTTTTGGATGCCACCCGGATAATATCGTGGGTAAGATGTCTCGAAAGGACCAGGAATGGGTACCCCTCCTAATGGGTTATTATAAGAGTGTCCCCCAACGTGGGGTTGAGTAAAAGTGCCTCCTGAAGACACTCTCCAGGGTTTTGAAGGGTTTCCAACCAACGGGGTTTGCCCCCTTGCCAGTGGTGGGTTTATGACCGGGGTATGACTGGAAGACGGAGGTTTCCCTCCAGGAGGAGGATGAACAGGGGGTTGTCCCTCGGGAGGGGTAGGCCCACCATGGAATGGTAGTCCTCCAGGAGGAAAAGGTGTGTTGGATGGAGGTTTCCCTCCAGCCGGTTGTTTTTGGCCAGCAGGGATCTGTATTCTTAGGTGAGTAGACGTGATGGGTCCATCATTAAAACGGACTTGTGTTGGTGTAGCAGTAGGTTTAACAACCTGATCGACTGGGTGACTCATGGTTTGACCGGATGGTCCTGTTTCACTAGGAGGGTTATCAGGATGGAACGGTTGTCGAAAGGATTCGAAATGTCCATAGAGATCGCGTCCTAATGAAGTCCTCCAAATAGAACGAGTGGGTGTGGGATTGGTATTTACTGCAGTGTCAGGACGAATAGGAGTCCTATATTCCTCACCAAAGATTGGTTGTGTGGATCCCATAAATGTTTTGGTAAAAATCCTCTCTGGTAATCATGAGACTTCTTCATCTAACCCTTGTTCGAAAGATCCACAACCTGGATGGCAGCAGCTTCACTGATCGCTCTCCTTGGCTGACTGTGTGTTTCCTATGAGATCATAGGTTTCATGCTAGAAATTCTTTCCCCCTTTCCACCATCATAGAGCTTGCTTATATAGGTTGAGAGGAGATTAACCTCTTGAGTTATCTTTAGAACAAGTTGAGGAACCTCCTCCTTAGATCAGGGATCTCTTGATGAAACCAAGAATTCAAATGCAACTGCCTTCTAATCTTGAAAGATCCTCCCCTTATTCTCTTCAATGAGCCAAATACTACCTCAGATTAGGCAGCGCTCCCTTAGAAGGGGCATCAGAGCGCTGTAGCGCTCCCCGGTAAGCTTTAGGGAAGCGCCAGCGCCTTCAAGATGAGTAGCGCTCCTTCAGAGGGGGAAGGGGAGCGTTATAACGCTCCCTGAAGCCCTGTAAGGGAGCGCCAGCGCTCCTAAAGCTGATATAGGGGAGCGCTCCCCCTCAAAACTTTTGTTTCAGAGCTCTCTTCAGGTGTTAAGAGTTAGTTGACTTCAGTAAACCAGTTCTCCTTCTTCAAATCAAGCATATGAGATATTCTAAGTGTCTCCTTAGTGTCGTCGACATGGCAGTATGTTCGAACATCATTTGTGACACTTGTGACCAACTTGCGACACTTGCGAAAGTTGTAAGGAAGATGTGACACTTATGACAATTGATAGGAACATGTGACACTTACGACAATTGAGAGGAACGCGCGACACTTATCCAGCTGAGTAATTTTGACATCTAACAATGTCAATAAAGAAATAATGATTAAATATATTTGAGTGAAACTTTGAATTTTGTGTGTGATGATTGGAGGTTATGATCAACTTGCAACAGGAAACATCTCCTTGTTGTAAATTGGAATATGATATAAAGGATACATGTGGTGATAGGTTGGTTGAGTCCCAACACCCAATGAAAAAATTGCTTGACACTGAGTATGGTAATATGAAAACAATATAAGGGTGCTTTGTGTAGGAATGTGGCCATGGGGCATTAGCACATTGATTAAAGTCATATAATATTTGAATTGTATTTTGAAAGGCTAGGTATACTATAATAATGCATGTGAAAGGAATGGTATTTCCTTTTATTTGATATATCATTGAATAGATCAATTGTGATGTAATTGTTAGTGTGCACAATTCTGAAATTAATGGTGATGTCACTGCAAGTATGCAATGAAAATATAATGTGCATAAGAACTAACCATTTGGTTGTTTGAGTGAAGGATGAAGTGAAAGAAGAAGAGGATCTTGGATATGACAGTGTTGTAAGCCCATGGAGAAGACCAATTCTTGTTAGTTGCAAAGGAGCCAAACTGCCTAGAGAAAAAAAACTTGGGATTATGAAAGATGGTTCTTGTATGGAATAGATCTGAAAATAGAAATGTGAAATGAGAAATTTGTGGTTAACATATTTGAAGGAAATTTTTTCGAAATTGATAATATATCACAAATTATTGTATGCATGTAATTCAGGTAAGAGATGAGAAATATTCTTGGGGAGGACACATGATGGTTGTCAATATGGAAAATCATGTGAAGGATATTGTGAGACATAAGAATTTGGTGATATTACATTATCACCATAAAGAATATTGGGTGTGGTAACATGAGCTAGAGGGACGCCTCAACAATGCAAGTTAGAGGGATGCCTCAACTATAAGACTCAAGGAAGCCTCTGGAATTCTTCTTTTGCAGGAAATCCTTGGCAAGGAAAGATGGATCGCCCAAGGGACTTTATAGCAGAGAAGAGGATGCCTAAGCCTGGGCCTATAAGGTGAGAGACCACAAGGAAGAGAGGACTTCGATAATTCTTGTAATGTGTTGATTATGATCATGCACACAATGGTATGTCAAGGAAATATAGTGAACCAATTAAATATGGCAAACACATGGATACAAATCCATAAACTTCATAGATGAGTATCTTGTTGATTGTAAATTTCCTCCTTAATCCTAGAAAACATTAAATGTTTTCACAAAAATTGAGGTATATACGTTTATTGTTGGAAATTGTTGTGGGAAGGTGATAAATACCAAAAGTCTCAAAAAGATCAGACCAAGAAGAGGAATAACATTACTGAGATAGTTGAAAGACAAGGCATGGCAGGTTTTACTAAGAAAAAAACATTGAGGAAAGTGTTCCTTTGAAGGGGGAGGGGATTGTAACACCCCCTGTCTAAACTTTTGATTATATGTAATTAATTGTAATTAATGATTGCCATGTTATGGCATGAAAATGAATTAAATGTATTAATGATCAATCGAGAATGCCAACAATGTTTTTTGGGGGTGAAGCCTTGATTATGAGTCATGATACCACTAGAGTAATAAGGGGAAATTCTATTAGACTAAGAGAACCCAAGCCCCCCTGCTGAACAATTAATTTGAAAATGATCAGTTATTTCCCATCACTATGATTTCAAGGAAAATCACTTAATGAAGGAGGGTGGTAGTTGAACAACCAACTACCCCCATATGAGTCAAGGTATGGGGGATTGGATAAGGCCAACATAAATTGTCACACATAGTTGTAATATAGTACTGATATCTACATTCCAGTTTGACCCACACGGGTTCCTTCTGACAAAAGGAAGAGGATGACCCATAACCTTCCTGGGTGGAGAATACGGCTAAGGAAGAAGAAAGGGGAGGTTTCGATTGGAAGAGGAAGGAGGATGAAAGATGGATGTTGGGAGGTGCAAGATAAACTTTGATGAGGCCTGGGTAAGGGGGAGATGAGGAAACATTTACCATATTTCCTAAATAATTGAAGGAAAATCTCCCTGGTGGTATCATGGCTTGGAAAGAGGGTGGCCAGAATGTTGATAATGTGTGCATCTAAGCATATGGTAGGGTGGAAAGTTCAACACCCCAGCCAGTTGGTTGGTTAACTATGATCTCGAGATAGATAAGTAACTTGTATGCTCTTTGTGTTGAGTAAAATTAAATAGATCGGTGCTTCTGATTTTATTCTACGATGTGTATATGTTCATGATGCATGGATTAATCTGCTTCCTGGAATATTTGTGTGTTTAAGTAGTGATAGGGTTGCTAGAATAATTGTGTCCCATGAGTGATTTCAGGGATAGATGTACCTGCTTAATTAAACTTAATTCTTTGTAGTATATGCAAGCTTTCCGATGGTAAAGTGTGTAACTAGTATGCTTGTGTAACTATTCAATTTCTATGAAGCAAGCATGTTTTCTCTTCCCTGGTTACTAACAATTATGTGTGTGCCTAAACAAAATTCTTGAACTCAAAGTTATACGAATTTTCATACGAAGTTCATGAACTGATTATGAGTGTCTTGTATCGTTCGAAGTTAAATAATACAAACATAAGATAACAATTTCATAGTACACATTTAAGAGGTAGATAGTGGTAGTAATACCCCTCTAAGCAAGAGGATCATACCCGTGAGAGGTCTGGTAAGACCATAGAAATAACTTAGGAAACTCATGGAATGGATAAGTTTATATCCAAACTGATAATGTGTATAAAAATGGTGTTTGGAGTTTGAAAGAGTTGTAGTCGTCGGATTGGCATAGCGGTAGAATATTGACCCTTCATCAGAGTAGGATGTGAGGCCTAGATAAGGTATGCCCAGGACCATTTGATCTGTCATAGGATCGGAGGCTAGAAGATATTGACCATTATTTGGAGGGTCATGGTCGGATTAACCATGGAAACCCATAGTAAAAGAACTTTGAAAGGGTAAGTCCCAAGGGGCAATCTGGGTCATTGATCAGACTAAGGGAGGGATCAATCCTCGACCATATATATCGATAGGGTCTCATCTAAGTAATATTAAGTGGGAATTTTATCTCATTCTAACATCAGGATGACAGGGAGTGTACATGTACCAGATATGATGTGTAGCAACCTACAATTGGATGAAGTAATTTGACACATGATCCCTGCTGAACTCAAGCATTTTAATGGGAACTTTATTTTATCGACCATTGGATATGAATGTGGGAATATCACCACCGTCCATTGGATGAGTGTTGTTGAAATGTATCGAATGGGAATTTCTCCAACATGAATAAATATAGGGGAGATATGGGTTGTATATCGGGAAGGGGCATGAATCAATCCTAGCAGTTGATCGGAGCCAATGCCATCGGGACATTTGAGTGTGGGGTTACGAGGAAACCCCTATGGAGGGACTCTGAGGAGATATATTGACCATTGATTAGAGATTAGGTGGGATGTAATCTTGGCCGATGATCGGTGAAGGAAACCCTTAGTTGTAAGTGAGAGAAGGCATGACATTGTACTAACATCATTCTAACGAGAATAAACCTTCATGTACGATGAAGAAACATGGCAATTTGTAATTGGTCAGAGTAGTATGGGATGGGACCCTATCGATTCCCAATCATGGAAAGGGGTAATTTTATCATGGTCTTCAATCCGTGATATGTAGTAACATCCTAGCCATTGGTCAAATCCCTCATGCTAAGAGCTTGCAAATGGTGTGATTCGTTCTCCAGCCATTGGTTCCATCGGATATTTAACCAAAGTGAACATGGTAATCCATTGGAGTGGGTGCTTCAGAGTCATTCGGACCATTACAAAGAAAATATCTTGATGGGAAGGCTCCAAGGAGAAATCCCAACCATCCACCAGAGCCCAACCAATGGAAATATTGATCGTTGATCTCGATGGTCTCACTGGGATGAGGTAAGGACGAAGGCAATGTCACTCTGAAAAGGATGCATCCCTCACCCAGTATGTCAAAAATAGGTTTCATCACTCAGGAGGTCATGTTTATAATCATTGATGATGTGTACGCCACATCATGCCAAGTGGAGGGTCCATTTGTCAGGTAACTACTATGCCACATGGCATAGTGATTGGCCCTTTGGGAATGAAAGGCAATTTGGCCTAAATTCCACATGTCCATAAGGTGGCAGTGTTGTCTAGGACCACGTGTTCTAGTTTCCAACACATATACCATGTAGATTTGCATTTAAGTGAGGTTAAAGAGGAGTGACGTCAGGATGACAAGGGGTGTCAGCGTGCCTCAAGAAGAACATGTGTTATTTCATATGACATAGACCCTATCAGCATTATCCCTCTAATAGGTGGCTAATTCCTATCCTTTGGACCTAAAGGCAGTAAACCTTAGTTGTCCATCTGTGGGGCTGATCAGAGTATAATGTGATACAGAGGGGAGGAAATACTCCGATAGGAGTACTATGAGAATCGATCTAAGCCATTGATCATAGTGTGTGAGGGAGGAGAAATAGTTTTTGATATTTCTAGAGATGAGATGTACTCTAATGGAAGGTGAACCTTGAGTATCGATCAGCTTTCTCAATTAAATGTGATCTACATCGGGGCGTTTTCAAAGTTAAGAGGATAGCTTGTTAAGTGTCATGTGAGTTATAAATCCAACACTATCTGTGTTGTCAATTTTTCGGTCTCTAGCACTGTTAGATCTGTCAGTTGGATGTTTCAAACTAGAGTCATCGGAGCATGCTAGAGGCTACTTGTGGTTCCACCCCAATAGCATAACTCTACTTGTACAAAGAACTCTGAGTAGATTGGAGCCATTAGTCCCATAGGCAAATGGGTTGTTAACCGAAGAGACAAGTGGTATCTTCCACGTCCGCACCATAATAGGGCCACATTAGATGACACATGTACTAAGGTTCCACATGGATACCATGTGGTATTGAGGTGGAATTGAAGGTAAAAGGCCTAAAAATTCAGGATGACCATAAATTTTGATCCATAATTTTGTTTTGAGAAAAATTACAATCGTTGGAAAGCTTGTGATGAGTATAAGATGGTGGTACCATCGAAAATAAGTTTTGAGTATTTAAGAGGAATGAAATTTTTACTACCCCATTCCCTTAAAGGCTATCTATGGATTGGGTGTGTTACAGGTTTTTCTCAGACAATGACATTTATTACATGCAAATCTTGAGAATTCACTTAATTCATTCATTTTTACACAAATTAGTTAGGAACAAAGATCTACTTTTGTTTCACTATAAAAGCATTTACAAGAAGGAGAAATTTCAAGTTTCACTAGATTCATTCTAAATAAAACAAGAAACATGTGTTCATATGTTGGGTAACATTCAAGCAATATGTTACACATTAAAATTCCTCACTTCAGGAGTATCGCATTTTCATTTTCATAAGTGTCATAAATGTTGCACTTTTGTCGCAATTGTCGTAAGTATCGCATCATCTTTCATTAAAGTGTCACATCACAAACAAAACCATGAAACACTTTCTACAACCCCTAAACCATGTTATAATAAGAAGCCCCATCATATGACATTCAGAACGAACATTTTTCTATGGGAATTGCTCATCTTGGTAACTTTTGGGAAGATCAGCGCTCCCCTTCTCATACACAGGGAGCACTAGCACTTCGTGTACATCTCAGGGGGGAAATTGTAGCGCTTTGTTGCCCATTATAAAGGAGAATTGAGTTGATTGAGAAAATCTTGGAAGAAATCCCATTTTCTTCTAAAGACAACTATGGATGGATCGAGTTGGTTTGGTTTGAATCTAACTCTATGGATGCATATAAGGGAGATATCACAACTATTGGACCCATATCCTAAACTAATTCCAAATATAGCCAAGGTAGATGAGTCTCTGAAAGCCTATAAATGGAGGCATTCCCATGGTAAACAAGGAGGAAAAAATAAGCAAAGCATTATTATTTTGATTGTGGATCTTTCAAGCAAGGGTTGGATGAGGAGGACTTGGAGAGGTTGTTGCAACATCATCTAAAGATTGTAAGTTTCTTCATGAAGTTCTCATCTAATATAATTGGCCTATTTCCTTCAAGTATGTGGTTTCGTGTGATTGTCTATGTTTAATTTGATTTGCATAGATGAATTTTCTTTGCCTTATCCATTAGAGTAGAAGTAAGTCGTTTGTTTCTTGTTGTTCATTGCAGGTATTGATTTGCACCAGGAATCAGATCAAGCTTGCGAATAGGAGAAGATAGGGAAATGTCAAAAATAGATTACATCCTACTTTACCTTCTCCTCTCTTTTTAGATAATCAAAATGTGTTTATAGGAATGGTAGTGTTCAAATTGTTGTTTCTATCTTGTTATAAGGGTCAATAATCCAAGGGAAAGTTCACCTGTCAGTAAGGGAATGTTTCTGTAACAGAAATTGGGGACTCCATTGGGGAACAAATTTTTTAGTTTGTTCCTTCCTTGGTTTTTCTGTGACATTTTCCTATCCTTAGATCCAATATGTTGATTTAATCGGTATTTACATCTCTTTTGTATTTTATAAGTTTTCTCATAGAGCCTCTTACTGACTTTTCCTGAGTTACTGATCTTTTTGAGTTTTTTCTCAAACTTTCCTCAAAGCTAGCACCCCTCTGCAGTTCAAATCAAAGTGTTGTTTTTTAATCAATGCTCCCCTAGAGTCTACTAGGGAGCGTTATAGCACTCTGGTGCTTTGGTTACCAGAGCACCATTTTTCCTTTCTTTGGGAAATTACAGGATTTCTTGCTTGTTGGGTATAGTCTTTGGATCCCTTTCTCTAACTCAGATCTTATTATGTTTTATCTTGTCCTCTTTTTTACTCAAACTTACTACCTTTCATTCGTGTTATTCCTAATTGAGTTTTTTTTGTCTTTCCTTATCACAAAATTGACCTTTCTCTTTCGAAATTGGTTTTGTTTTTCCACTCTTCTCAATTATCTGATTGTTTGGAGGTTTTCACAAGGAAGGTCATCGATCACAGTATTGTTTTATTTATGTTTTATCCCTTACTTAATTACTCAAGGCTATAAAGTGTGAATTTTGGTTTCTTAGTGTTTTCTTTGAGTGAATAGTTTGGTAGTTATTTTTCTTTCAGTCTCTTGTTTATTGTTGAGAGTGTCATTGTTTGTGTGTTTTTTGCTTCTTACTTTTTTAAATCATAGTAGTGAACCTTTTTCATTATTAGTGAAAGAACAAAGCATTAGATGAACATCTTAGTTTGCATCCACAATAAAAAAAAAAAAAAAAAATTGTATGCATTGGTTTTGGATATTGAAAATGTCTTCTCTATAATTTACCAATTGTCTGAATTCTTGTTTGTGAACCAAAAAGCATAAAATTTTGCATTCTTGAGTGTTTGTTAGTGACAAAAGAAAAGAAACTCCTCTCCTTCCCGTAGCTAGAAGTTCATTAAAAATAAAGTTTGCGTATCATTATTTTTACCTTTTGTGGATTCGAGTCTCAAACATCATCAGTTTCATTATCATTCACCCTTGTGTAACAAACAACCACAAAAATGAATGCTAATTAAAATTGAACTATAAACTCTCTTTTTTTTGGATCTTTACACCAACAATTGACTAGGACTAGATCTTTGGAATAGGATGTGAGAGTAACTCTCCAAATAATTCAAGACAAACTCATAATATTATGATAGGGATATCAAATCCAACCTTCTTATAAGCATAGTTGGGATCCCCCTCTCACACAGGGGTTAAACACGAGGTCCCGTGCGGGAGAGAAATGGAGATTATACCTCCAAGGATTAACCAATAGTAGTGGTACAATCGTATATTGGGGGTTATTCTTGAGGATAAATTGTTTTCATCTGTTCTTTGAGCTTCGTGAATTCTTAATCTATTCGGGGTTCTCTGGAGTTTTCTGGTCCATTTGTCATCAGTTCTCTTGAAGAATTTCAGACTTGATATCCTTCCCATATGTTCAGACTCAACTGTCAACTATACCTACCTAGAGGCTGACTGGGAGTTGGTATCCTTAGTGTACATAATCTTTAGGGCCCTTACACGAGGTGACGGTGAAGGGAAGTCTTTGTTTTACCTAGATAAAACTTTGTTCAAACTCACTCAGGCTCCTTGGAGGGTAACCCATGAGTAAAATCATGAGGGAACTTGCACCAAGGTGTAATTATATTAAACAAACCACCAACATAACTGGTCCACCTCCTCATATCCTATCCCCTTCTCAATTTGATCACACAATTTTGGATTTTGTCACCAACTAGTACGTTCATTGAGAGAAGACATTGTTTTACTTGGTGGTCTTCTAGATTTCTTAGCGAATGTTGTTTGTTTACTTTACTTTTCCTTAAAAATGGTACTATGGTCGATAAATTTATTTGTATATCACATAGGATGCAAGGGTTTCCTCTAGAAGGCTACGAACCTATACCTCCTAACTCACCTGAAGTGATTTACCATGAAGAGGTCAAAAACTATTCATATGTGGGGACTGTTGCTACTCCTTTGATAGAAAATCCTGAGAGAGATTTAGTTGCGGTTCACGAAGGTTCCACCCTTCCTACAAACCTAGATTTGGAAATTCCTCATGATCCACTCCTTATATGAGTGGATTCCTTGGGTAACGTTGTAGTAGAAGATCACCCTATCCTATAGGCATAGCCATATGATCAACTAGACATGGAACCATGACAACCAACTTCCAACAAATAATACACTACCCATGTCTGCTCTACTAAAATGGTAGATCCAAATAAAACTCATGTTCATTCTATATGCATAACTCCATTAGGTCAGGATATTTATGAAAACATTAATTTTTTCCAACCACTATTTGATCCTCCACATACATCTACCACCGTTAGTGCAGATGTAGGACTGTCATGTCAGCCTATTGGCCATCTTGTTGAAAAAATTATCAATAGTGCTACCACTTCAGGACAAGTTAAAAGTGAAACATGAGTCGTATTACCTAGTCATTTGAAAAGTACCTTGATGGTCACGCCTACCATCCCTCTTCAAGCAAGAACTTCATATAGTCCACAAAATATCAATGGGATACCTTCACATCAAAGGATGCAAAACCCTACCATATAAAAAAACCCAATTTTCAGACAAATCCCTAGAGGGGGGCAACCACTATTCAATGGAAAAATCCTTACAGGGGGGAAACCATCCATCAACACACAAATTTTGACTAGGGGAAAACTCCCTTTTACCTGTCAAATCCCAGTTTCTACCCAATCAATGACAGGGGGACATTTTCAACCTTCGTTTATCGGAAACCCACCAAAAACCTAGGGACCACCCCAGGGAGGAATTTTTCATCAGCCACATCAGGGAGGATCATCAAAACTCAACCCATAAGGATGAATATTAAATCCCAATCCTTCTAGACTACATTATGTGCAACCCTTTCGAGGGGTCCTGAATCCCACTTGGGGTCCTTAAGGCCAACCATATTTGACTCTCCAAGGGAAAATTCCTTACCCTCCTCAAGTTCAATCTAGTTACCCTCCTCAAGGAAAAACTAGTTATCCACCTCAAAATAGTAAAGCTAACTATCCTCCCCTAGGTTACACGGGTTATCCTCCCCAGGGACAAATGGGTTTCCCTTCTCCTTTTATGAAAATCCCTAAACAAATGAAACCTACTTTTCTGGTCAAAATCAATAGCATATGGGAGGACCTGTTGGATACAACTATCCACCACAACTAGTTTGTTGTCCTACTAGTGTTCCTATGCCACCCCAATATCATCCTCAAGCCAATAGATAGTTATCATTCTTATCCACTTTAGATCTACTAGATCTATCAAGATTAACCAACGATCCCATATCACACTCCCCTTTTTGGCCAGTCATTCCTACCAAATTACCTTCTGATATTCCAACATTTGATGGAAAACCTAGTGAATACCCTAATAATCACGTTATGACTTTTCATTTGTGGTGTTCATTGAACTCCCTGAAGGATGATTCTATCCATTTACGTATTTTCTAGTGTACACTTATGGGTTCATCGGCTAAATGTTACATTGAGTTACAACGCGAAACTTTTCAAGATTTGAATTCACTTGCCATGGATTTTCTAACCCACTTCAAATTACCTATCCGCTGTGAAACCATAATGAAACTTTTGACCTCCCTTCATCAGACTAACTCCGTACATATTTCTAATCATATTCATGAATGGTGATGACAACGGTGGTTGATCAAAGAAACTATTCCATACAAATTGTTGGATGAATGGCTCACCAAATATCGATTACCTACTATTGCTATAGATGTAGACATGGGTGGTTTCATTATAAAATAGGAAGCCATTGGTCATGCCCAGTATCCGGATTTGGTTTATTCTCAATCCAATACTTTGTATGAATTGATTCCAAATGCTCCTCGTACATCAACTGGTCCATCAAAACCATCCTCCACTGCTCATTCATATGGATTTATTGGTTCCGTCAAATCCCAATTTGGTTCATAGTCAACCACCACAACCAATCATTCAATCACTACCCCAGCTACCAGGCCACCTCCACTCTCATCAAACTCCACCCCAACTCAATTATTCGAATTGAATGCAGTCGAATATGCTTCTCCACAACTATCATGGGGGGAATAAACTAAGAAAAAACATAAGAAAAATAATAATCAAACTGAAAAATCCCAAAACACTAGAACAACCAAATGATACTGAGAAGAAACCAAAATTTCCATGTCTCATTTGTGTTGGATATCACTACACACGAGACTGTCCCCATCGGGACAAAGTTGCTAAACATTTTAAAGGAAATTATCAACCCTCTATATTGACACATCCTTTTCCACAACAACAGTCACAAGTTGCAAAAAATCTTGCACCTCCAACAGGAAGTAACCCAATTCATCCTCCTAATGAGGAAGCGTCATCAAGTGCAGACATTTATATGTTTAATGGGCTATATTTGACCACTCGCACTACGATGTATGACATACTACCAGGTAAATCTAGTAAGGAAAATGTAACTATTGGTACTACACCAGATCCATCGTCCACTTCAGTTACTCCTTCGTCTAGACCACTCCAAATTGATAAACCAAGTTTTGACTCTATCCTATGCCCACCCAAAAGAACAATTTAAAATTTGACCTTTAATCCTAATTATCATGCTACTCAAAACTATAACATTGTTGAAGATTTTTCCCAAGCACCTTGTGCTATGTCAACTTTCAAAGTTCTACAACACTACCCTAGCCAATGTAGAAATATCTTGGTAGCCATCAGAGTGATAGATATTGAGTCATCCAATAATATTTCCTTCAATATGGATAATTTTAAATCATGACTTTCTCACCAACTTTATTTCCAAATCGATGTCGTTGTCCATAATAAACATATTCATCACATGATCTTGGATGAGGGGGCCTCCACATGTTTCATGTCCTTGGGTTGCTGGAAAGGCCTTAAATAAATGGGTCTTAATCAATCTCCCACCATTTTGAGAGAATTTGATGGAAGAGGTTTCCGACCTCATGGATTATTACAATCCTTAATTGTTCAACTGGGAGGAAAAATTGTTTCTATAGATGTTGAAGTAGTCGATGCTCCCCTTGATTATAACTTATTTCAAGGGAGAAGTTGGTTCTATGTTATGAATGATGTCGCTTCATCAGTATTTCGATGTGTCCAATTCCCTCATCAAGATAAAATTGTGACCATCAATCAGTTAGATTACTGCACCCCCGACGCTCACACTCAAACAACCAACAACATTCCATTTCTAGGAGACTCAAAAATTACTTATGAAAGTGTTGGGGTAGGTCTCCTGAAAGATTCTTCACTCATGGGTACCTTCCCTACACCTCTTCCTCCAACCACGTAACACATCGCAACGGCTAATATGATTTTGACTATGGCACATCAATCCTTCGAATCATATGATCCATGGATCATACCTAGTTCCTTATAGTTCGATACACTAGGTAACACTATGCCACTTAGTACTACAGAGGCTAAATACAACGCCATTCAGTATACCTCTCCTTCACATGATGACCGACATCTTTTGGCGTCTATTTCATATCTGTTACCATCCTGGTTGGATTCCCTATCCTCCACTTTCGATAACATCCTACATATTTTTCCATCAGATGAATCTATTATGGAAATTCTTAGTATCGACGAGGCACCATGGGATGAAAACCACCATCATTCATCCTTTCTTCCCAATTTGGATGATATTGAGAAAGATATTTCCTCCATATTTCCTACCGATATTTTCGACTCTCCCCAATATCTGATACTCACTCAGAATACCATCTCCGAGGGAAATTTGGGAAATATCTATCGCACGATTACTGTTGACATATCCATAAAATAAGATATTCTAGAAAACATGCAACTAGGTGCCCATTGTTCAACTAAAGAGGTTGCAACTTATACCGCCTTGTTTAAAGAATTCCGCAACATATTCTCTTGGAGCTATGAAGAAATGTCAAGGATCGATCCTTCGATTGTTGTGCATGAAATCAAAACTTACCCAGGAGTCAAACCTATGAGACAGATACTTCACCTGGTTCATCCCAAAAAAACCACGGCAATCAAGGAATAAGTCGAAAAATTGTTAAAATATGGTTTCATTTATTCCATCCCTTTGACCGAATGGATTTCCAACATCGTTTTGGTCACCAGGAAACAAGGGACAATTCTTGTTTGTGCCGATTATCGACATCTTAATAAGGCTTGTCTGAAGGACAATTACCCTACACCCTTTATAGACCAAATTATCTATAATTGTGTCGAAAGCGTAATTTTCTCTTTTATGGATGGATTTTTTGGATATACCTAGATTGACATTTTACCAGTTGATCAACACAAAATAGCCTTCAGTTTCCCATGGGGGATTTTCACCTATCATAAATTACCTTTTGTCCTTAAAAATGTTGGAGCCACTTTTCATCGGGCTATGTCGTATGCGTTCCACGACATCAAACATATCATTGAACCTTATCTCGATGACTTTCCATATCACTCAACTCATAGACAAGATCATATTGGTCACCTAAGGGCCATCTTTCTTCGATGTAGGTTTTACAACATACTTTTGAACCCCCATAAATGCATTTTCGTTGTTGAATCAGGGAGACTCCTCAGCTTCATAGTTTCCAAAGATGGGATTAGAGTGTATCCCTTAAAAGTCAAAGCCATTCTCTCTTTACCCCCTCCCAACAACCTTACCCAATTGTAAAGTTTACAAGGGAAGGAAAACTTATATGTCGTTTTATATGAAATTATGTCGAAATTACTAAAGGATTCATGATATTGTTGTAGAAAGATGCCCCTTTCATCTGGGATGAAACTTCTCAATTCTCATTTGATTATCTCAAGCACGATTTAACGAACACAACGCTTTTACATCCACCCAACTATGCGAAAGATTACATCTTTTATTTGGTTACCTATGCTTCCACTATTGATATGGTGTTAGCGCAAGAGGATGATGACAGCACTAAACATGTGATCTACTATCTAATTAAGAGTATATAAGGTCCCAAACTCTAATATTCACATGTTGAAAAGTTATCTTTGGCAAGCATTATTGTCGTCCAAATATTTCACCACTATATTTTGTTACACATTACCACGGTCATTGCAGACTCGAACCCCATGTACCACATTTTGAATCGTCAAGTACTTGGGGGAAAATATTTGAAATGCATCATCATTTTCCAAGAATTTGATCTCGAGTTTTCCAAATCCAAAGATAAGAAATCATTGGTTTTTTCATAATTAATTTGTGATCTTCCCCATACTGATGAGAATACAGAGACCAATGATTCTATTCCCAATGAATCATTTTTCCTCATTAGTACGTATGATCCATGGTATGGAGATATTCTTCTCTATCTCCAGGCCCAACATTTTCATCCTGGCATTTCATGTGATGAATGACGTTGCATTAGACACCATTCAAAGCACTACCTTATCATTGGCAATACCTTGTACCGTCATGGAATTCACATTATTTTATGACATTTCTTAACCCATCAAGAGGATGAACAAGTTTTAAATGATTGTCACCTTGGATCTTGTGGCAGTCATCTTTCTGGGATGGCTACAACACAAAAAATCTTATGTGACGCTTATTTTTGGCATTCCATACTCAAATATTGCATTGAGGTCGTTAAAAAACTCCCACCCTATCGGATATTTTATAAGAAAGCGTGTACCCACCCAGGTCCACTTCATCCCATTATTGTCGTCCGACCCTTTTCAAAATGGGGTATTGATTTCATGCAATGTAATCCTACCTCATTCGGGGGTCACGGTTATATTATCATTGTCATTGATTATTTTATTAAATGGGTCGAGGCTATGCCTGCATTCCTTAACAATGGTCGAACTATAACACTTTTTGTGTTCAATCACATCATCGCTCGATTTAGTGTCCCACAAGCTATTGTTGTAGAAATTTTAATACAAATTATGTGTTTCCTGGATTCTCTTGATCTAACAATTATATGCCACTGTTAAATATAGAATCGCTTCTACAAATATTCTTGTGGAATTTAAAACATGATCGCCAATTGCAATATCATGAAGAAAGATCAACCACACATAACATAGATGTTTTACCGGGAAATAATAAAGCTAAAAATCCCACTATCATATATTATGTATATATCATGGATCATGAAACAATCTCATACAAAACTCTAATCCAATATATCTCAATACAATATACAATCGTCTCACACTGTCATACAAAAATTGACAAATTCATGTGCCAATTTACTGCTTCCAGACAGCTTGCCTCCTCTGCACAAATCCCTGCTAATGGAAATCCCTGCAATGAATGAATTCCTCTTGCCTAGGCTACGCAATCCTCATGGTAACATCCAATGTGTGTGTGGTTGCATGAGTGCACTCACTAATGTCACAATTGATAGTCAAATTGTCCCTTTCACCTGTTATCTCAACTAGGTCTCCACTGGATCTGACATGCATGTAGTTAACAATGGTAAATCTTCAGTTGCATGTGATATCATTGATTGTGAATTAATTAATAATTAATTCATTGATCTCTCACTAGTGTAGGTTTAGTTACAACTAGTAAAACTGAGCTTAACTCGCTTAACTGATTTAAACTACTTAACAACTCACATAACTACACATCCAACTCTGTTACAACTTTGAATCACTCATTTACAACTAATTCGACTTGCATGTCCAACCAGTCAACCTTTGAACTCGAATTTCCTATAGCTAACTGATTTTTCACTTCAGGTAACTATTTCCAAGTGCTCATTGAGAATAGACTAATATTTATTGTCCAACTATTATTAAGGGATAATAATAGTCGACATACATCTATAAATATAATTCCCTCACCATCTATAAATAGAATTTGCTCATCATCTAAAAACAGACTTCCACCTAAAAATAGCCTGAGGCTCCATCCTAGTGTAGGTGCATAATTTTCACTAGGATCTTCTTATTGAATCTCAACACTCCCTCTCAATAAGAAATGGATTATCCTTCACCCCGATCTTGTCTCTATGGTAATCGAATTTTCTCCTGGTGAATGCTTTCGTCAAAATGTCTGCATCCTGATCTTCCGTAGGAATGTACTGAAGCAACACGATCTTTTGCTGCACAAAATATATGATATGATGATACTGTATCTCTATATTCTTAGATCTATCATGAAACACAGGATTAATCGAGAGTTTAATGCAACTTTGATTATCACAATGAATCATTGTGGGATCTAAATGAGAACCAAACAAACCAACCAAGATCTTTCTCATCCAGATTGCCTCACATTTAGCTTGACTTGTTTCCATGTATTCCGCTTCCGCTAAATTGAGTGCCATGGATCTTTGTTTTCTGTTGTACCAAGAAAGAGTTGTAGATATGATACTAAAGATCCCCCCTGATGTGATTTTTCTTTCTGTTGGGCTGCCCGCCAAATCTGCATCCGTGAAGCCATGCAACTTAACCTCATTTATTTGTCTATACCATAAGCCATACTCAAATTTCCCCCTCAAGTATCTCAAAACATGCTTAACCACCTTCCAAAAGAGCTTGGTAGGCTTAACCATCGCTTGAGTCAGTTGGTTAACCGCATAGAAAATGTCTGGTCTCATGTTCACTAGATACATTAGTGAACCCACTAACTATAAATAGACAGTAGCATCCACTACCTCTCCAGAAGTAGCATCCTCTTTCTTCCAGTTTCCTAGAAGAGGAGTATCCATGGGTTTTCATCCCTCCATGTGAAACTTACCCAGTATCTCCCTTGCATACTTTCCTTGAGACATAAAAATTTCACCATCTCACTGCCATATTTCCAATCCAAGGAAATAATGAAGGAGGCCCATATCCTTCATCTCGAACTCCTTTTCAAGGTCCTCATTGCATGAGTGTATCAACTTCTCATCGCCAGTTAGTATTGAATCATGCAAGTCTAGCTCCCTCTCAAGCGACAACCGCATGGCTTTCCCCTCATCAAATTTTATATCCTGTCGCATAACAATCATCTTACTATTAGGAAAATACAAACAATCATTATGGGGTGTTTCTATGTACCCCACAAATATCCCAACTTCAGCAGTCGGCTCCAGCTTCTTCCTGGAATTCTTGGTCACATGCACATAAACAGATGAGCCAAAAATCTTAAAATGATAAACTTCAGGCTTCTTACCAGTGAAAGATTCTTCAGGTGTACTCATGCCAAGTACTCTATGAGGACAACGGTTTTGCACATAAAACACATTGTTGGATCCTTCCACCCACAAATTCAGTGGTAGGCCCTGATCATGCAACATCGCTCGTGTTGCACCCATGATCATTCTATTCTTCCTCTCCATGACCCCATTTTGTTGTGGGTTATGAGGCGTTATGAGTTCTCTTAGAATTCCTTCTTTGCTGCATAATTATTTGAATTCATTAGAGATGTATTCTCCACCATTATTGCTCCTTAGAGCCTTCACTTGCTTCCCCGACTCTTTCTCCACCAATGCTTTAAACTCACATAAATTTGAGAATGTTTGATCCTTCTTTTGCATGAAGAAGATCCAGCATTTATGAGAAAATTCATCAACAAAAATAACATAATACTTATGTTTTGTTGTTGAAGAAACTGAGAATGGTCCACACACGTCTGTGTGAATTCTCTCTGGGATCACCGAAGCATGGTTCTCCTTTTCATGAAAGGTGGACTTTACATACTTCCCCATGGTGCAACCCTTGCACTTATCTAACTGAGCAAGTGTTCCCATTGGAAGTCCAGTAGATATTTGTTGCATGATTTTCAAGGCTCCATGATGACGATGGCCCAATCGCTTGTGCCATAATTCGCCCTCATTCGGGCTCACAACTTTTTCTGCCTTGCTCATCAAGGCATCGAATCCATCTAACTCCATCTTGTAGATATTCTTAACTCGAATCCCTATCTTAATGATTTGACCCATTGTTTTATGTTGCAGGAAGTCTTTTCCATCGTTGAAAATAATGTCATAGCCTCTGTCCTCCAACATTGCAACTGAGACCAAGTTTTTCTTCAAACCCGAAACATGCATAACATATTTCAATTGAAATTATTTAACTGACTTCCTCTAAAAGGTAATGGTACCAATTCCAGTCGCACGATATCATCCATCCTCACCCATATTTATATTCATTTTGATATCTCTCTCCTCCAAGTCATTGAAAATATCCTTATCTCCCGTCATGTGGAAGGAAGCACCACTATCCAAATACCAAAACGATCCCAATGCACTTGATGCCATGCATGCGATCAAGGAGAAGTCAAGTTCAAATTGTGAGGCAAGGGCCTCATTAGCTGCATCTCCAACAACCTTCTTATTATTCTTCTTCTGTGGACAATTAGTAGCGAGATGCCCATGTTCGTGACAGTGAAAACACTTCATTTTGGACAAATCCAGCTTCTTGCATTTAGACTCATATTTTGAATGGAATTTCTTCCCCTTACCTTTCCTTTCCTTAGCATCCAAAGCAAAATCCTCTTCATCATCATTTTTTGATGAAGATCCATCTCTAGTTTTCCACCTGAACTCCTCTTGCACCAAATCCAACCATAGTCGTTCCCAATCTGGAAATTTTTCCCTTCCATTGACAGAGTCTTGATAACTATTCCAATTTTTTGGAAGTCCTAGGAGAGCCAAGCTCACCAAATCATCATCAATGACTGTTATTCCCACACTCCCTAGCTCATCCCAACATTGGACAAACTTCATGAAATATTTTGGAATGGATTCACCCTTCTCCATCTTGATCTTCCTGAGTTTATCTTTGAGCACCAATTTCCTATGGTCGTTGTTGTTTTGGAATAGATCCATCAAAGTCTTACATATTTCATTTGGTGTGACTTTCCCATGGAGGCTTGAGACAATGTGGTCTTTTACTCCCTCCAACATGATCCTCCTCGCCTTTTCCACTTTCTTTTTCCATGCATCAAGATTTTCAATGTCTGCAGCATCTGGCTTAGGAACATCTTTGTCAATGAATTCCTTCAAGCCATTGTCTTTGAGTACTGCCTCCATCCTTTCCTTCCAAGAAATGTAGTTAGAGATGTCCTCTAGTGCATACTCTAACCTCAAACCATTGAAATCCATTTTGATCTTGAATCAGTTGTAGCACCGAGAAAGTCTTTCTGCAAATTCGAATTCTATCCAATCACAAACTCAGGTTCTGCAATCTTCTGAGCTTTGATACCATGTAGAAATTTTAATACAAATTATGTGTTTCCTATTTTCTCCTTCTCAAAAAATTATATTCCACTATTAAATACAGAATCACTTATACAAGTATTCTTGTGGAATTTAAAACACAATCGCCAATTTAAATATCAAGAAGAAAGATCAATCACACATAACACAGATGTTTTACCGGGAAATCATAAAGCTAAAAACCCCACTATCATATATTATGTATATATCATGGATCATGAAACAATCTCATACAAAACTCTAATCCAAGATCTCTCATTACAATATACAATCATCTCACATTGTCATACAAAAATTGACAAATTCATATGCCAATTTATAGCTTCCATACAACCTACCTCCTCTGTGCAAACCCCTGCTAATGGAAATCCCTGCAATGAATGAATTCCTCTTGCCTAGGCTATGCATTCTTCATGGGCACATCCAATGTGTGTGTGGTTGCATGAGTGCACTCACTAATGTCACAATTGATAGTCAAATTGTCCCTTTCACCTGTCATATCAACAGGGTCTCCATTGGATTTGACATGCATGAAGTTAATAGTGGTAAATCTTCAGTTGCATGTGAGATCATTGATTGTGATATAATTAATAATTAATTCACTGATCTCTCACTAGTGTAAGTTTAGTTACAACTAGTACAATTGATCTTAACTTACTTAACTGATTTGAACTACTTCACAACTCACATAACTACACATCCAACTCTGTTACAACTTTGAATCACTCAGTTACAACTAATTCGACTTACATGTCCCACCAGTCAACCTTTGAACTCGAATTTCCTATAGCTAAATGATTTTCCACCTCAGTTAACTATTTCCAAGTGCTCATTGAGAATAGACTAATATTTATTGTCCAACTATTATTAAGGGATAATAATAGTCGACATACATCTATAAATAGAATTCACTCACCATCTATAAATAGATATTATCTAGAAATAGAATTTTCTCATCATTTAAAAATAGACTTCAACCTAAAAATAGCATGAGGCTCCATCCTAGTGTAGGTGCATAATTTTCACTAGGATCTCTTGTTGAATCTCAACAATTGTAACTGATCATGGATCCCATTTCTAGAACCATATTATGGGTGAATTGCACACCAAGTTAGGTTTTCTCCATGAAAATTCATCCCCTTCCTATCCTCAGGAAAATGGACAAGTTGAAGCCATCAACAAGGTCCTAAAAACCATGCTTCAACACATGGTGGGAGTGAAAAAAACCTTTTGGCATTTTCATCTCTTCTCCGCGCTCCGCACTCTGGGCTTATCGAACTTCAGCTAAAACCGCCACTGGATTTACACCCTTCTATTTGGTATATGGGATAGAAGCAGTATTATCAATCGAATGTGAGATTCTCTCTTTGAAACTCACTACAGAACTCCTACCCCATACTTATGTTGAAGAGGAACAATTTTTATATCTAACCAAGATGGATAAAACCTATCATGATGTTGTTCTCATCAATGAGACATATAAAAAATGCATCAAAACTGAATATGACAAGTCCATCTAACCTCACGCTTTCACAGAAGGAGATATGGTTCTGGTCTATGATCAATATCAGACAAAATTGGGGAAGGAAAGTTAGAACCCATGTGGCACGGGCCATACATCATAAAATGTGTGTTATAAAGAGTTGCATATGCGTTAGTGGATTATGATGGATTATCTATCGGTGAGCCCCAAAATGGGATTTACATAAAGAAGTACTATGCATAGAATATCACGCATGTGTGTTTTGTACATTATTGTACTATATGTTTTTGATATGGTGTGTCTTTACTTTTGCATGCATGAGTTTTTCCCCAGCTACCTATACTTTGCTTTGTAATTCAATGTGTATATGGAATCATCCTTTCCCATATATTTCAGGTTTATGGATGGCGCTAGTCGACATAGCCAGAATATCACTTATGCAACTTGGGTCATTTACCACTCTAGCGAGTTAGTGAGTTCAGGAGGAATTTGCCTCGGATCTGCGACCAATAACATTGTAGAATATCATGTTGTCATCAGAATTTTAACTGAATCTTCTTCTCTAGGTATATCTCAATTGATTATCAACCTTGTTTCTCAACTCGTGGTCCGTCAACTAAACTGGGAATGCGTTGTTCGTAATCCATTTTTTCTATGTCCCCATCTAAGGGTTCGTCATCTCGAAAGATCTTTTGAATTTCTAGAATATAAACATATATCGAGAGAAATCAATACGATTACGGATTCGTTAACAAATTTTATGTTATATTGGTATATTGTGCATAGATAAACATTTGGAACATGAAGCATATAAATAAAAACATCACATGAAACAAAAAATACAATATAAGTAGCCACCGCAAAACTCGTTTATATATAATCTTGATAGTGAAAGTTGTTTTGAAAATACATCATCCAAAACGTACATAGTAGGGAAAAACATGGGCCTTTATGCCCATAAATCATCATAAAATACTAAAAGTGTCTGGAGGCTCTACTTGTCTCCCTACACCACATTGTACTCAACATAGCACACGACTGCTCTCGCCACTCATCGTAGAAAATGACTAAGACCTTCAGGTACACCAACTGTATGTCTTTGTAGGTATAAGGGTACATCTCATATCCTCATGGAAGGAATTCCCATGGTCAAACCACGGAGGTTCCTCTCCACCTCTCGAAGTCCTCCTACTCTGACGTCAATTTCTGTTGCTACCTAGGAATCTCCACAATGTCCTAGTGTCGGCATATTTTTCAGACGTGACATGCCTTTGTCTGCATGATGAAAATAAAATGAATTATATCCCTCGTTGTACAACCAAAAACATATAAAAAAAAAATATTGTTAGAAGGTTATGATTTTTCATACCTGATGCATCCCACTGTGTACCATGTCAATATCAAGAATGTGTGGTCCTATCTGAAATTCTTTCTCGTCATTATCCCATAACCCGATAAAATACTCGAGTAAAAGATCTTATTTCGTCATATTTTGTAGCTTGAACTACTTTAGCAAGCCACAATTTCATAAAGTTTCTCTCGCTTGATCTTGTAAGGCAGCTATGTCATCAAATTCATGTTCGTGTTATTTCCATACAATCATGATTGTCTATGTGAAAACCTGTAAATTCATGAATTAACTATCATTAGCTAAGTTTTCAAAGAAAAGAGTTGCCTTTTTTCAGCCTAAAAAAAAATAAAAAAATATTTTATGTGCCTAGAACTCCTTAGAAGGAAAGAACATAGCGTTAGTTCTCCCCAAACACACATACGAGGGCATTGAAATCTTGATCGTGTTCCCCTCAAATACTTGAGGGAATGTCGATCTTGTTCAACGCTCTAGGGATTTCCAAGGAGCCCAAGCTCATAAATTGAAGGCTAAATTAGATTAAGAAAAACATGTAAATGAATGAGAAATATCAGAGAACCAACCTGATCCAGACAAAATCGCAAATGGTCACCTGCAGCTCTCGCAATCAACGCCCGAAAATCACTCCAAAAGGGGGGAAAAGTAGAAAGAAAAAGGAGAATAGTAAAACAAAAGGTGAGAATGACTTTTTTCCCTAATTGATTTTTAATATGTTCAAATTTAGTCATTTTCACCCCCTTTTTTGCATTTTATAAAATTTATTTCTGAGTTTTTTTCATTTTTAAAAGAAATTGCTAAGAGTTTTTCCCAGAACAACTTGATTACACAGGAATTTATGAAGCAGATTTTTTTGATGACCTTGTGATGATATTGAGAAAACTTCATCGTACTATGCACTCATTAAAATATGAAGAGACGGTTATCACTTTTTCGGTCCCAAAAGACTAACTACGAAAAAGGAACACTCTAGTCAATCTTGACTAGAAGAGTTATCCTTTGTATCTCTTTATATATTTTCAGACCTCGGAGACTAAAATCACGAAAAAGGACAACCCCAAAGAGTCTTCTTTAAGTTATTTTCAAACTCCCTAAATATGAAAAACAACAGAGTTTTCCTTCTATCGACTCATAAAATTACACACTGAAGGGCTCATCTCATTAAATAAAAAAGAGGTACTCATCTATATCGATGGGGGGGGGAATTGAAGGAAGTGGGTCAAGTTTCTTGAAAAAAATTCAGCCATCTCTTGTAGTCTCCCTTGAACATGGCACTTCTTTTCACTTTTATAGTACACTTGGATAATCCATTAAACCTCCACACTGAACCAATCCTGTGAGTCTTTATACTCCTTTGACCTATCCAAATAATGCCTCAGCACTCATTGCATTATGTTTTGGTCCACTCTGATTTTATGTTGTCAAGTCTTACATCATGCCTCGGTGTTCAAGGGAATTTTTCACCTCAAAATTCAACCATCCACAAAGTTACCAGTTTCCATACTCGTGTCAGTCCGTTTTCATCTACTATATCTTATCACCTTCCTGTGAAAATTTCATGTCGACTGATGGGGGATACATCAATGCCCTCCTTCAACGAGTATTTTCCTATCGACTTCAACTAATTATCCGGGAAATAGACTTAGGAACACATCAGTACCTTGGGACATGCATGCCTCAATGGTAGGCCTCCTCACATTCGATAGTGGGTATTCATCAATGACCCCTAACTGACTGATTCCACGAATGTTTGACTTCAACTCATTTTTCACATTCATTGGATTGTACTCTGAAAGTACCTTGAAAATCATTGACATCAATGGTGATTTATATCGCACTTGTTAATGGTATACCTCAATGACCGGTAATCAAGTGGTTTTTTTCATGTTCGACATCAAATAATCTATTCGCATGGATATAATCATACTATTATAAGGATCGGAATGAAGACCCTGGGTTGAGTATTCATCTACATATATACTTTACCCAGGTTGCAATGGTGACTATCTAACTGATATACTTGTTTTAAGATAAATCCACTTTGTATTGGTCTGTGGATATGTTCTTCTCACATCGTAGATCCACTGTGTATTCTTTCATGGCTGCGATCAAGTCAGGTCAGAGAGAGATGGATAAACATTGCATCCTAATGGAAATCTCCTTAGTCAATATTATTATGGATCTGTGGTATATTTAATGGCGGCCTTACTTTGAGTCACTTGTAGTCTGAGCATAGGTATGCCTGCCTCAGTAATGGAACACATATTAACATTGTTTGATGCTTGTCTACAGCTTCTACTAGGTTGATCCGGATTTAGGAGTGGAACGAACTGATTACTGACTTAATACCATAAACACAGAGATAGGAAGAATAACACAAATATTCAGTGAACAATATCTTCTATTAATAAATGAAATAGGTTGAAACTATAAAACTACAGAACTTAAACTTGCTCGAATGGTGGTAGCTATCTTTGAGAAGAGATGTGGATAATACGCACATCTGTCTGAGAAGAATAGATTACAATGAGTCTCCATAGGCCCTTTTCATATTACTCATGAATTCCAAAACCCTAGACATCCAAAAACCTAACCCTAGAAGGTGAAATGCCAAAACTCATGTGAGCCCTATGGATAATTTGGCGTAATTTGGTACCTCAACTTCCTAGGGTCATAAATTTTGCATACGACCTTTGTTTTAGGCACATGATAGCCCGTTGGAAAGGTCTTTCAGATAACTACACATTTCGTCATCAAACTCTAACTTTGTCTATAGTTTAACTGTGGAGAGATGAAAAAACAATGTTTAGGGCCCCAAAATAGCCCTGAAAGTACATTAAGATGTGCTGACATGAAAACATACAAAATAGTCCAGTTGGATTAGGTGAGAGGCCACCTGTATCCACTTGGAGAATGTGTGAGGCTTAAGACAGCCCCAGAAGTGTAGAACTCACAATTATAAAGTAGTACAGAAAGACATGTTGAAAAAAAACTGACACGAGGATCTAGTTGGAATAGGTGGTTGGCCACCACTATCCATATGTATCAATCCTCCCCCCTTAGGAAGCAATGGTCTAAATTGCATTTATTTCCCCCATCAAGTGAGGAAACTTCTGTTGGATTTGGCCCCGGGTGAGCCACTTGCCTTGGTGTAAGAGTTGCACTGTCTTGACAACCCGATAAAGCTAGATCTGTTTTTGGTGATTTCCCTTGACCTCTGTGTCCACTATATGATCAATGGATGATTGTTCCATGCAGTCAAGGTTGATCTTTGTTGGTTTCCGTTGTTCGGTGATCTCAGAGGTGTCCAATAATGGTGGAAAATATGGTCGAAGGAGGTCCACATTGAATATTGGATGCAGACCAAGGAAGGGTGGAGTATTGAGCTCAAAATAATTGCTACCCATAGCCTTGGTGATAGTGTAAGGCCCATAACAAAGTGGCGGAAGCTTCCGATGGGGCCCGGTGAGATGCTCTTTATTCAAATGTAACCAGAATTTGTCGCCAACCTAAAATTGGTTTGGTACCCTATGTTTATCTTTGTGTTGCTTGCACTTAGCATTGGATTTCTGCAAGATCTCTTGGACCTGCTAGAATATGTGTTGAATCCGCTCAATGAATCTGGTGGCTTTTTTTACTGTAGACTGATCAAGGGGAGAGTTTGTATGTGTGGTGGCAAGAGGAAGTGAAATATCAACGAGTCTCGAGGGTTGGAATCCCAGACCCACTTAAAATGGGATATGGTCGGTGGAACTATGGAGACCCTTGTTGTAATTGTGTTGGACATATGGGAGACTCTCGTCCTATGTACGGGGATGCTTATAATTATACATGCACAGGATGTCAAAAATCATCCGATTGATGACCTTGGTTTGGCCATCAGTTTGGGGGTGGAAATAAGTCGATTTTGTGAGATCGGTGTCCAACAAAGACTAGAGACTCGACCAAAAGGTGTTGAGGAACCTATTGTCTCAGTCAAAGATGATGGTCTATGGTATCCCAAAGTGAACCCAAACTCGTTCAAAGAAGAGCTTGGAAGTATCGGTCGTTGTGACAGTCTTCTTACAGGCTGTGAGGATGGCCATCTTCGAAAACCGATCAATGATAACAAACACACAATCATTTATGTGCTTGGTGGATGGAAAACCAGACATGTAATCCATGGAGATGGACTCCCATGGCTTCTCAAGAATAGGCAGAGGGGTGTATAAGCCTTGCTTCTTGATGGTCAGCTTGGCAATGGCACAGGCAATGCAAGATCTGATATACTTGCTGACATCCAATCGAAGTTTGGGCCAGTAAAAATGTTTCTGAAGGATGGCCATAGTTTTCTCTACGCCAAAATGCCATGCCACCCGACTGTAGTGGGCTTCCCAAATCATCTTTGCGTGCTCGTTTGTAGGAACATTGTTGGTCTCGTGATTTGGTTAATTAATGATGTTGATTAAATCCTTTTTGACCAATATTATATGTGTATTTAACTATTTTGAAGAAGTTTTGAAGGATTTTTATATCAAATCATCATAGCTTATACCAGGTATGTGTAATTGATGTTTTTTTATGGTTTTGAGTTTAATTCAGTTTGATTTAATGATTATGAGAAGCTAATGCATGATCTGTGTGTCACACAGAAAAATCACAAGGAATATTTTCATGCAGTAGCTCGTCTGGTACTCCATACGGTACTACGTCCGGTACTTCATCCGGCACTACATTCAGCACTGCATCCATCACTAAAAACATGGACGAGTTGGTGGTTGTTATATCAGTGGCTTGTTTTGGATGAATCAGCGACATGGGTTTTGTTCACCCTTGTGGCCTCCAACTACTAATCTCTTGACATCTCGTATTAAGTTGTTATGTTGAGCGTTCAGTGGCTCATTCAGTTTCTAGAAGCCAAAGGCAGTTATAGCGTCTTTAATGGAATTCGCCATTTTTAGAAGAGGTCAAACCTTCCAGTGGTTGACCTCTCGAATTTTAACCATTACAAAAATACCACAGTAGTGGTCAGACAAAGTGTTAATAATTGTCAAGAATTGTTAGAATCGTTTTGTTGTGTAATTCAAGACATTTCCACAAACTTGTGTTAGACTGTGTTTTTTATTTAATGACCAGAACCGTGTGATTTATCTCACGATTTGTTGTTGAGGAGTAGCCACAACCTGCTGGGGGGGGGGGCACCAGTGGTTTGGGTGAATAGTTAGATATTTATCTTCTATATTTGAGTTGTGCAATTTTCATTTCTTTCATTTTTTGTTATATGTGTTTTTATCATTTTACATGTTGTGTGTTTGTTGTTCATAATTTAATTGTTTTAATTTCCTTTTTGCAGGTTGCTTAGAAATGAGAGTTGTTAATATGTTGTGTCTTTTTAATTATTAGGAAATATCTTGCAAGCTTAGCTACTAGATTTGTTGTGTGTTAAATGCTAATTTGAATTTCTACAGATTAAAATAGAATAGCTAAAACAGAGTATTAATTTACCACAGAGTACAGAGTTTCTTTGGCAAAGTTTTGATGGATGAATAGTTGTTGGTTTTGATTTTAATTCTCAGTTTGCTTTTCTAGTTTTCTTATCAATTTTGTTGTATTATGTTGAGGTAGAAGTAGAATTTAAATTATGTTTTTATAAGCATTTTAACTTGCAACTTGAATTGTTAATACTAGGATTAGCTTTTGTTTTATGGAATTTCCATTTTAGATTTAAATTGAAATTCTAAATAGAAGTTTTAATTTTAGTTTTAGTTACAAGTTTCTAATGGTGTGAATTTGCTTACATTAGCATAAGAGTGCATTTGAATTAAGTAGAATAGTGTTTTCTTATCATTGATGATTAATGCATAAATTGAGAGGTCACATGGATTTTCAGGATAGTTGATATTTCTTCTATGATGGCTAAGCTCTCGTTAGATTGATTGATTCACACTTTTCATTAATCCATAGAAGTTAATATTGAACTTATTCCTCTTGAGTTATCCTTAATTGTTATATGCCATCGTGATATCATAAGACACCGAAGACATAATCATCATCATTATATTTGAATTTTCTTGTTATTGTAGATTAAGAATAGTTTTTTATTAATAGTTGAATATTATCATGATGTTTTTAGTTAAATAGGTTAAGATTTATCTTTGCATATTAGAAGTTAATATGAGTTTTATCTTAAGAATAGATTTCGCTTGCTTAATACTTTCAATTAGTTACACGTTGAATAGTGTTTATTAGTTTACTTGTTGAATAAGTTTGAATAGGTTAGTTGTTTGCTTGTTTACTTGTTTATTTTTTGCTACTCATTGATTTGAATAGATTGATTAGATTAATTTGTTGTTGCTATTGCTCATTAAGTTGAATAGATTAAATAGATGGCTTGATTTTTCTCATTAGATTGATTAAGTTAACTTGTTCAAAGTAGGGTTTTCATTTTCTTCTTTAGGAACAATCCATCGATCCATTGTTTAAAAGTTGCTTAGGGTATATAGTTCAAGTTCCTTGATAGGGTTTGCTCATTAATAGTCTTCGCTTAGGTAGATTATCCCTTAGATAGACCATATCCTTAATTAGATCATGTTTCCTCTAGATTGTTTGCCTTGGAACATATAGTTCCACAACTCTAAGTTTACTTACCCGTGGTTGATAATTTAATTGAGGGATTTAGTGCATATAGAATACCCATAATTTTTTGTGTCATTGCCAGGGAGTTGTCTTAAGCTAGGAAATAGTTAGGACATAGATCATTTTTTAACCTTAGCATTAGTTTGGTAGCGGGGGAACTTTAATATGAGAGGTAATGACCTTCACATTTGTTATAGTAGGTTCCCCCAAACCCAATGGTATTTTTTCTTTTTGTTGTTTTCTTTCATGAACAGAGCTAGGGACCCAAAGGGTAGATACGTTAAATCCAAATCAGACCATTCAACCAAGGTTCCTTTCGACCTTTTCGGGGGAAGGAACATTCCACTCATAAACTCTGCAAACTGATACTAAAAAGAAATATCTAGCTCAACCCAAAGAGCTAAAGCAATCTCAAAAGAGACTAAAACAGAGAGAACTATAGAACAAGAAATTGAAGCATCAGTAATAGTGGGACATGAGGCAAGACCGCTCGAGCCTTTCGTAGATACAACCAACACAACCTTTGTTTTCTTACCACCATCAGGAGACCCTAACTTTGTAGACATCATAGACCCTGAACAAGTGAATAATTTGTTTGGTAGTTCAGCCAACATAATTGTTTCCCAAATTGAAAAAGAAACTTTGGCACCAATAATCTCAATCGGCTCGACTAGAGTCCCAAACATCCAAACAGTTGAAAGACCTTCCCATTAGAGGGATACCTTTCTTAGACAAGAACCTTGGGATACTTTATTCTCTTTAAGGATAAAACCACCTAGGTAATCTCTTTTTGGAAACCAAACTAGTATGGATGATTAGGAGGATCATAACAATGTAAGACATGAGGAGGGTGAAGAAGCTGGAAACCAAACCGAAACTTACCTTCGGGTTTCCAATTTTGGACACCACACATAATGTCAATATGAAAAATATTCCCCTCAACACGGCCCACCTTTTATGGTAAAATAAGTGAAGACCCTGTTGGCGACGGAATTCACTCCTGGATTGCTAGCAGGAGAAGAGCCCGACACCCATCAGTTTTATGTCATAGTGGTTTATAGATGGGGTGACCGAATGGAAGCCAACTCAAAACAATAACGTTCCAACTCCGAAACTAGGCTAGGCATGCATGGGTGAGTGAGGTCTTATATAAACTTCAGACAGTGAGTTGTAGTATATGGTAAAACAGGTGGAAGACTTATATAAGAGAAAGGCAGAGGTCTGGTACTAACATCGAGTTACTAACAGACTGTAGAAGAAGTCGTTCGAAGGCAATATCATCTTACATTCAAACGTAAAATCAGAGAATGCAATCATACAATGAACCTTTCATCATAACACAACTGCAATGATTCATGAGAATCAGTCAATCACGAACTCTTTGGTATGAGGGGAAAACATGGACGAGATAGGAAAACGGTTTGTCATAAAATAAGAAATCTCAAATACAAATGCATACCCAGAAAACTAGAATATCTGTTAAAACTTTACAGTAGGGAGTCGTGCTCTACCATCGATCATTACAAAATGGCAAAAAAAATGCCTACATAAACTCCTCCCCTCCTCTCGTCCAGTGGAGGCGTCTCAAAACTTTGAAGGGCGACGTCTCCTCAATAAAATATGTCCTTTGTTCCCCTGTGATACGCCTCTTTAGTTCAGCATGGCTCATGCTAGGGTGGTAGTTGAGCCCTTTGAATGTTGAATTGGTGTGTGCAGGTTCCTCTAGCGAGTTGAAGAATCGGCGCGAACTTCTCGAAGAGAACCGGTACAGGGGACCTTTCCGGGTAGACTTTCGGTCGGGATCTCCATACTCTGCAATAAATGAGTGATGTGAGTTTTGAGCCATCCTCTCTTTTCTTCATTAATCTCCAGCAGGTACTAGGATCTAGCCCGCATCGAATTGGTACCTGGGACATCATTGTGCCTTCCTGCTTTTAGGAACATTTTAAATCCCCTCTTCTGAGCCGAAGAGGCTCCTTGGATTCCCTCAGGAATCACTGCTGCAACAACCCGATCCACAGGTCCTTTCCAATCCCTTCACGGCCTTCAGCACCTGACCGTGGTTATCCCTGACTCTGTATCGGGGTTCGGGGTTTCGCGGTTCCTGCTGTCGATAACTCCTTACCTCTCCAATCCCCGATTTGCGATGAGCTCCTTTCGTGTGCAAGCCCTCCTGAGCTTAACTCCTGTCGTATATGACCATGCCTCCGTGACTGTGGCCTTACCCTCCTATCGAAGTTTCGGCACTTACGATGTCATGATTCACAAGTCCTCCAGGCTCGCGAATCTTCGATCCTCGATGGCTCCTTCCATGCTAGCCCTCCGACTAGGCCCTGGTCCAAGTGACCGCTACCATATGCCCGCAGCCATATAGCTTTCCATCGGGGTTTCAGGGATCACAATTTTGAAGTGCATGAATCACTTGTCCCCAGGATCCTCGATATCCCGATGACTTCAACTCCGATGGATGCTTCCCTGTCGGGACCCTCCCCGATAACGTTGATCTCCTGCCACGCGTCCTTTCCAGATGGGCGGTCCCTATTAATTCTCGGGGATCCGGGACTTTCGCTGTCTTGTTTCTATTTCTTGTCCCGAGACAAGAAATATTGCTAACATTAGGCTCCATGGGGGATAGAGTCATCCCTGCGATGCTCTAAGAACTCCTTCCATAGCTTCAGTGCCTTGCTATTGGGCTATGGAGTCGCTTATTAGGCTGAAAACATACAAAAGAAACTAAACGAGAACAAAAAGACAATATTTACAAACAGAGGAGCCGTCTAAGGCTCAAATAAAACATTTTTTTAGAAAATGCCCATTCACTGGGCTGTTGAAAACCTCTTCACCCTCCATATCCTGCAACCCATATGTGTTGTTGGAGAAAATCTCAGAGATTTTAAAGGGGCCAATCCAGAGGGCGTCGAACTTGTTGTGCTTGCCTTTATCCTGTCTGGGTGCGTCCCACTTAAATACCAAGTCCCCGATCTCGAACTCCTTTTTCTTGACCTTTCTGTCGAAAGCCTGCTTGATCTTCTGCTGATGACTGTAAGCTGCGTCCCTCACTTGTTCTCTGATATGCTGCACTTCCACTATATGATGAATTGTTCTAATCATATGATTTGGTTCTCCCTCATAGTCTTGAAAGAAATTCGCCACAGGTAAGGCGATCTGAGTAGGGAAAACTGCCTCTGCTCCGTAGACTAGTTGAAACGGCGAAGTGCCCAGAGACTTCTTTGTCGTGACACGATCGGCCCATAGAGCGAATTTCAACTTTGAATCCCAGGCTCTTTTGTTATCCTCTAACACTCTTTTGATGATCTTTATTAGGCTTTTGTTAGAGGACTCTGCTAAACCGTTTCCCTGGGGATAGTAGGGGGTGGAGTGAATTAGCGAGATCTGGAACTGCTCACAGAACTTAATTAGAGGTTCAGATTTGAAATAAGCAGCATTATCGGTAACGATTCTACTGGGACAGCTAAATCGGGCTATGATATCCTCCGGGAAGTTGATAATTACTTTGTGTGATGTGCTTCTGGTGGGGATAGCTTCTATCCACTTGGTGAAATAAACTGTTGTAGTCAGGATCCATCTGTGCTGACCACTTGAGGGAGGATGAATTTCTCCGATGAAGTCCAACCCCCACTGCTAAAAAGGTGCCAAAGCTACTATGGGTTTCAATGGCAGCGACTTGAGCTGTTGTTTTCCTGAGAACTTTTGATATTTGGTGGAAGCTCTGATCTCCCTGCAAACATCGGGGAATAAAGTGGGCCAATAATACCCAGCTCGGAGTATCTTGTGGGTTGTGGTCTTCCAGAAATAATGACCTCCGCAAAGGCCGCTATGAAAATCAAACGTAACCTTCTGGGCCTCGTGCAGGTTCAAGCATCTCAGAAATACCCCTAGAGGGTCTTTCCAGTACAAGGTTTGGTCAATGAGGCAATACCTAACTGCCTTGAGCTTAAGAGCCCTCACTTTGCTTTTTCCCATTCCATCGGGGGCCTTCAATTCTTGCAGAAAATACAAAATGTCATGATACCAGGCACATTCTGTCAGCGATAAGCCATCTTGAGAGCCTTGGTTGGGCGATTTAGCTTGCTGAGATCCTAGGCAAGTATTGATGAAACTAACTCCCAAGGCTTTGCAGTTGGATTCAACCAGTAGCTTGGCTAAGCCTTTCCCCTTAACCAACTTGGTGGGTTTTATTTCTAAGTCAAATTCCAGAATTTTTGCGATCCATCAGCCTCTTTTCCCATCTACGTCGGGCTGCACAAGGATGTCCTTCACGGAAGCTGAAGGAACATATGTTGTTACTTTTGAGTGCAAGACATAGACTCTGAAAGCTTTAAGAGATTTCACTAAGGCATAGGCCTGCTTCTCCATGATTTCATATCTGATTTCTGTGTCTCTTAACGCCCTGCTGAAGAAGGCGATGGGCTGCTCATGCCCTTCCTCATTTTTCTGCAATAAGACCGCCGCCACTATATCAAAAGAAGCAAAGGAGAAAATTAGGAACTCTTTGGAATAGTCAGGACTGATAAGCATAGGTGCCTCAGTCAATGCCTTTTTAATTTGGTCAAAAGAGGCCTTGGGCTCAGTGGTCCATTTCACTTCGTTTCCCTTCCTGAGCATGGTCGTGATGTGTTTCACTAGCTCGGCAAAATTTGAGATAAACCTCCTTAGAAAATTAATTTTCCCCAAAAAGGCCTGAACCTCTTTTTTAGACCTGGGAAGTGACAAGGCTTGAATTGCCTCCACCCTGCTGGGATCAATTCTCACCCCTGTTGTCGATACTATATGTCCCAATAACTTCCCTTCCTGCATAGCAAACAAATATTTCTTGGGGTTCAGGGATAGGCCAAACCTTCGACACTTCAATAAGACTCTCTTCAGGTGACAGCGGTGCTCCTTGTTTGTCCTGGAGAAGACTGTGATATCATCCAGATAGATCACTATGAACTGGTCATTTTCCCCGATGAAGGCTATGTCCATGGCCCACTAAAACGTTTCTCCTGCATTCATCAACCCAAATGGCATTTTGGCATACATGAATGTGCCCCAAGGAGTGGTGAAGGTTGTCTTCTCCTTGTCCTCAGGCATGATTGATATATGATTATAGCCAGAAAACCCATCGATCATGGATATCCTGGAGGCACCAATTACCCTCTGCAGTATGTGTTCCATCTTAGGTAGGGGGTAATTGTCTTTCTTTGAGCTTCTATTGAGATTCCTGAAATCAACAYAGAGTCTGATTTCTCCACTCTTCTTYCTTACTGGGACCAAATTGGCCACCCATTCAGAATATCTCAAGGGGACAATAATTTGGGCATCTAACAATTTCTTCACTTCTTTCTCCATGACAGGTAGCAACATGGGATTTATCTGTCTCAACTTCTATCTGAATCGTTTAGCCTCTTCATTTAGTGGGATCTTGTTCTCAATGACAGATGTGTCATAGGTCTTGAGGTCTTCATACATCCATGCAAACACATCAGCGAATTCCTTTAGCAACTCCGTATATTCGACCTTCTGTTCTCTGGTCAAACTACTTGACAATTTGACAAACCTGGGCTTCTCCTGTGAACCAATGTTGCATTCGATTGTCTCAGTTTCTTCATTTGAGATGCTTCCCTTTACCGGAACATCATTCCCATCGAAAAATCTTTCTAAAGGGACAAGTCCTCTTGGAATGTGATTACTGGGCAGCTGAATGATCTGATGATTAGCGATTTTATTTAAAAAATCCTCAGGAAGAGGGTCACCTTCCAAATCAGGATCTTGGTCAATATGCAACGCAGAAAATTCGTCCACTAATTGGAGAAACCTTTCAAGTTCAGAATCATCCTCGAACACCTTCCAATGCTTGACATTGTCTGGCACCGAGGGCCTATATCTTATATCAACATCATTTTTTATCATAGGCGGCAGAGGAAATTTGAGCAAACTAGCTGAGACAGCTAAAGAGTCGGCCAAAGTATTTTCTCCCCTCGGAATGAAAGAAATGTTAAAAGCCAAGAAGAAATTATCAATAAGGTCCCATACTTCATTTTGATAATTCCTGAGCCGGGGATTATGGGAACGATAAGCATTCCTTATTTGCTGAATAATCAACTCAGCATCTCCGAATATTGTTATCTCTTCAATTCCCATTTCCTTTGCGGCCCTCATACCCAGAACAAGAGCTTCATACTCTACCACGTTGTTGGTGACTTCGAATTCCAGCTTGTATGACAGGGATACGACTTCTTGAC
>JZKD02S1674149.1:12720-28490 GCA_000966675.3 Picea glauca | reverse complement strand
TCTCCTCATGATCAACTAGGTTATTTTGGAGGGGGGCTTGAACCCTTTGATCTTCTCTGTCCTTTCCCCTTTGTTCCCTCGGGAAAACCTGAGGCATATTGTTAGCAGGTCATCTAAAAACTCTATTATCATTGTTTTGGGGATTTCTGTACATGGGCTTCCCTTCTAATTCCAACCTTTCTATCTTGTCAACAATCGATTTTATTTCTCTAGCTGTCTCATCTGTCTGATGGGGCAGGGGAGAGGAACTGGATGAGGCAGCTTCAGGCCTGTTCTTGGATGTACTTCTATCACCTGTGTTTCTGAGTCGGTTGACAGCCAATATGTTAGATTCAACCTCCACGGCTGCATCCTGCATGTGGGCCAGTGTAGCAGCTCTTCTCTCTCTCAGCAGTAGGCAGAAATCAAGATCAAAAGCGCTGGAGTAAGTGATCATTGCAGAGGCTTCGGAGGGTTTTATCTCAGCAGGGATTCTACTGTACATTTTATTAAATCTCTTGGAGAAGTTGGGAACAGACTCTCCTTCTTTTCTCTTCAACGACCCAAACTCTGTCATGTAATACATGAAATCCTTCTTATCTCCCCATTGCCTCAGGAAAGCATTATCCAGGGCGTCAATTCCAGCAATAGATCCGGGAGCTAATCCTCTAAACCATTTCCTTACCTCACCATCTAGGCTCTGGACAAAAACCCTCATCCAGAAAACTTCATCTCCAATGTTTAGGTTGTCAGCATAATTGTAGAAAGTAGCCAGGTGCTCTTCTGCAGTTATGTCCCCTTCCCCAGTGAACTTGGGCATATATTTCAAGTAATCTCTAGCAGGGAAAGTGTTCGTGGGATTAGGTAAGATCAAGGGAGTGTACCTAGCAGAAACTATGGCGTCCATTCTATTCAGAGGGGGATTAGCACCGGCCATAGGAATATTAGGTGGAGGAGAGTTTGGAGGAGAAGGAGTTCACGAAGGGGCTACCGAGAATGAATCTCAGAGTGGGGTGGGAAACAAGAGGTGATTCAAGGAACAGGCTACCGAGCTCAAGTCAGCAGGTGCTCCTCCTTGTGCAGGAGTGGGAAAATCTTCTATGGTCGTGGGTCTACGCCAAGGTACAACTTCAAAGGAGAGGGGAGTGACAAGGATTTCTCCCTCCAACCCCAGACCAGGAGGGGAAAACTCAGCAGGAACACTCCCAAAATTCAGGAAACGGGAAACTTGTGAAGGAGGTCTATCAAGAAACTGAGGGGGAGGAAACAGAGTTCTTATAGAAGGAGATGGAGGATTACCTGCTTCGGCGGTGGAAGCTTCCTCTTCAGGGGCCATTCCTTTTCTGAGAACCACCTCTGGATCGGTTTCAGGTGTAGCTAGGGGTAGCTGTGGATGAGACCTCTTGTGTCTGCCTCTGAAATCCATAATTGATAGAGCAGGTTCTCCCCAACGGAGTTGTCACAATGGAGTCGCCAGGTGCACAGTAGAAATCTCAATAGTTCTGATCTCTGATGCACCTTCAGAATCAGCTAATCGTTGCCGTTCAATCCCGGGGAAAATATTCAACTTCGTCCCCGGCAGCGGCGCCAGAAATGTTGGCGACGGAAGTCACTCCTGGATTGCTAGTAGGAGCAGAGCCCGACGCCCATCATTTTTATGTCACAGTGGTTTATAGATGGGGTGACCGAATGGAAGCCAACTTAAAACAATAACATTCCAACTCCGAAAGTAGGCTAGGCATGCATGGGTGAGTGCGGTCTTATATAAACTTCAAACAGTGAGTTGTAGTATATGGTAAAACAGGTGGAAGACTTATATAAGAGAAAGGCAGAGGTCTGGTACTAACATCGAGTTACTAACAGACTGTAGAAGAAGTCGTTCGAAGGCAATATCATCTTACATTCAAACGTAAAATCAGAGAATGCAATCATAAAACAATGAACCTTTCATCATAACACAACTGCAATGATTCGCGAGAATCAGTCAATCACGAACTCTCTGGTATGAGGGGAAAACATAGACGAGATAGGAAAACTGTTTGTCATAAAACAAGAAATCTCAAATACAAATGCATACCCAGAAAACTAGAATATCTGTTAAAACTTTACAGTAGGGAGCCGTGCTCTAACATCGATCATTACAAAATGGCAAAAAAAATGCCTACATAAACTCCTCCCCTCCTCTTGTCCAGTGGAGGCGTCTCAAAACTTTCAAGGGTGACGTCTCCTCAATCAAATCTGTCCTTTGTTCCCCTGTGATACGCCTCTTTAGTTCAGCATGGCTCATGCCAAGGTGGTAGCTGAACCCTTTGAATGTTGAATTGGTGTGTGAAGGTTCCTCTGGCGAGTTGAAGACTCGGCGCGACCTTCCCGAAGAGAACCGGTACAGGGGACCTTTCCGGGTAGACTTTCGGTCGGGATCTCCATACTCTGCAATAAATGAGTGATGTGAGTTTTGAGCCATCCTCTCTTTTCTTCATTAATCTCTAGCAGGTACTGGGATCTATCCCACATCGAATTGGTACCTGGGACATCACCGTGCCTTCCTTCTTTCAGGATCATTTAAATCCCCTCTTCTGAGCTGAAGTGGCTCCTTGGATTCCCTTGGGAATCACTGCTACAACAACCCGATCCATAGGTCCTTTCCAATCCCTTCACGGCCTTCAGCACCTGACCGTGGTTATCCCTGACTCTGTATCGGGGTTCGGGGTTTCGCGGTTCCTGCTGTCGAGAACTCCTTACCTCTCCAATCCCCGATTTGCGATGAGCTCCTTTCGCGCGTGAGCCCTCCTGAGCTTAACTCCTGTCGTATATGACCATGCCTCCGCGACCATGGCCTTACCCTCCTATAGGGACCGTCCATCTGGAAATATCAGTAACAGACCCAAATACCTTCCTATTTGATTTTGGCATCTTGTGTAGGAGCTACAACTACTTACAAGATACCTAGAAACTAAAACTCTTTTCTGCCACCCTCAAGGACGTTGCACTAATATGGTTCATGGGGTTGGGAGAGTCTAGTATTAGGTCTTGGGAATCCATGAAATATATATTTCTTAATAAGTACCAAGATTATTGCAAGTCCAAGGATTATCGTAATGATATTTTCAAAATCCAACAGTTAGAAGACGAGAACCTCAAGGATTATATGGAACGGTTTGCCTACATCTCACAGAAATAAAAGTATCATGACCTTCTAGATGATGCAGTTAAGGCTCTATTCCTTAAAGTAATTTCATAGGAATACCTAGAAATACTTAACTTGATGTAATTAGGTGACATCTCCCATAAACCATTTGTCAAAACCTGTGAAATGTGTAAGAATTACTCAAGGAGTAAAAATAAAACAGGGAAGAATGTTTGGGATCCTTATAGTAGAAAATTGAAACCAGTTAGTTTAGGTGGTATCACGAGAGTAAAGATAGGGAACCTTTTATAAAAATTCAAAACAAATATCTTAAGAACAATAGGTTACCAGTTGGATACCCTAAATATTAAAAAGAAACAGGACGAGGAAAATGCAACAATGAGCATATTTTTCCCAAGATGCAGGAGGAATAATTCCTCAAGGGAATGCCCATTAGATAACATTTTAGTTTGTGGCTTCTGCACAGAAGATCACTCAACTGATAAATTTCCATCATTTCCCGGTCTTTTATCCATCTATAGAAGTGGGGATCCTAGGGAATCCTCTTATGCACCTAGGATTCCATGGAAGCCTAGGAATCAGCTTGCATATCTGGATCCACAGCCTCAAGTTCCACCCTATTATCAACAACCACAACAATGGAACTCACCAAGTTGGAAAAACGGGTCTACACAGTACCAACATCCTTGGCTTCAAGGATGGAGAGGAGGGCATAAATAAGGGAACCCTCAAACACCACCTATCCATATGCCCAACAATCCTTACCCTCGATTTCCACCAAACATCCCGCAGCTTATGTCAGGTTTTGTTCCACCACCTTTACTTCATATTCCACAACAACCTCAACAATACCAGAATGCAAGGTCCCAAAGACCAACATTCTTACCGTCACAACCAGTGCCCAATACAAATAATAATCCCACTCAACCTATTCACAATGTTGAGATGTAGGCCTTCCCGACATATGTTATTGCTTATGTTCCATTGCAGGAAATTCAACTCAGGTCGGGAAAATTTCTGGACAGACAGAGGCCTTTAGTATTCATCCGGGAAGAAAAATAAGAGGAAACCCCCAAACAAACCATGGATGACACTAGGTGGGAATATGTTATTCCTAAGGACCAAGAACCCAAGATTCCCCAAAATGAACCTTCAGAAATTACGAAGGCCCCTCCTTGTCCAGAAATACTAGTAATCGAGAAATCTACCACCCAACCGGAATTTGACATCTTGAATGAATTGAAGAATATTTGTGTCAATATTCCCTTGCTACAAGCCATTAAGGATATTCCAATCTACATTAAGGTGGTCAAATAACTATGTATTAAGAATCCAGGAAGGAAGCAAAAGGATCCTCCAACAGTACATTTGATAGGAGAACTTTATGAGTACATATCAGAGCAACCTAAGGTAGTAAAATATGGGAACCCGGGAAACCTCGTAGTGACCATAACCATTAATGAGGTTTCCATTGGGAACACTCTCATATACCTAGGGGTAGCCATCAATGTTATGATCGTTACTACCTTGGAGGAATTATAGTTAAAACCTCTTCTTAGACCTACCCCAACCATTTTGGAATTAGCAAATAAGACTAGGGTTATACCTAAAATAATTTTGGATGATATCATAGTTACTTTAGCCTCATGGGAGTACCCAGTAGACTTTATTTTCATCCACTCAAAGGATCCTACCAAAGGCCATCTCGTTATTTTTGGGAGGCCTTGGTTAGCCACGGCCAATGCATTTATTGGCTATAGAGAGGGAGAAATGACCATCTCAAATGGACTCTCTATCCAGAAGCTCACCATATATCCACCAGCTCAACCTATCATGGAGAATCTATGGTGGCTTGAATTTCCATACAAGAATGAGGAATGGGAATAACCTATGTTCCCAAGTGATCATTCATGTTCACTTTAGGAGCACACAATAGAAAATGTGCTAAACCAGTTTATTTATGCTATCACGTGTGTTTATTTTCCACAATATTCTCCCCAATTTGAGTACATGTTTGGGGAATAATTTCAGGAACAATTGGACCCATCAATTTTTTCTTCGAGATAGACGAGTCTGTCACATATTATACCATGCCCTATGAGATTAGTCCAGGGAAATTTCTACATATAAACTCTGGAATAAATGCAGACCAACAAAAGCAGTTAGTGAGTACCTTAAAAAACAATCAGGGGAATTCACCTGGGAATACACTGACATGAAGGGTAAACACCTTGACACATGAATTCATCACATATATACCCAGGGGGAAGTAACACATGTTAGGAAACCCTAGAGAAGGATGAACCCATCACTCAAAGATATAGTAAAAGAGGATATCCAAAAGTTATTAAATGTCGGATTTATTTATCCCATCTCCGAGAGTAAATGGGTATCCCCGCTTGTAGTGGTTCCAAAGAAAATGACTGGGAAATGGATAATTTGTGTTGATTTCTAGGAGCTTAACAAGGCCACTCTGAAGGATTATTGTCCTCTTCCTTTCATTGACCAAGTCTTGGATACCCTTTCTGGAAATAAATATTTATCCTTTTTAGATAGATATAGAGGGTACAATCAAATTCTCATAGCACCCGAGGACCAGGACAAGACTATCTTTACTTGTCCTTGGGGCACCTATGGCTATAGGATCTTACCATTTGGATTGTGTAATGTTCCTGCCACATTTCAGCGAGCATTACTAGGGATATTTGTTGATATTATTCATGATTGTGTGGAGGTATACATGGATGACTTCACAGTATATGGAAATATTTACCAAGAAGCCTTAGATAACTTAGAAAAATTCCTTATCAGATGCCAAGAAATGAACCTGTCTTGAAGTCATGAAAAATGTAAAATGTTGTTGACTTAAGGAGTGGTTCTATGACATCACGTTTCATCTAAGGGGATTAAAGTCAATCCTTATAATATTGAGGTCATCATCAGACTTCCACCCCCCAAGACTCAGAAAGAGGTGAGAATATTTCTTGGACATGTCGGATATTATCGAAAATTTATTTAAAATTTCACAAAGATTGTTGCACCCATGCTTGGATTGTTAATAAAAGATGTTGATTTTGTTTGGGCTGAGCAGTGTCAAAATGCCTTTGAAACTCTGAAAGATAAGTTGTCCTTGGCACCAGATCTTAGGGGGGCCAGCTGGGCTCCTCCATTTCATATATCCATTGATTCCTCTGACACTAGAATAGGAGGAGTATTAGGGAAGAAATAAGACAAGAATCCCTATGCCATTTATTTTGTGAGCAAGAACTTGTCCCCTACCGAGCTAAACTATATAGTTACCAAAAAGGTATTCTTGGAAGTAGTTCATGCTATCAATAAGTTTTTCCACTACATCACAGGTTACAAAGCATTTTTACATACATATCACTCTGCCATTATATTTCTCATGAATAAACCCATTACTAATGGTCGAGTGACTAGGTAGCTCCTACTATTGCAAGAGTTCAATATCACCGTTCTTGACCATCCTGGAAAGAAGAATTTGGTAGCTGATTTTATTTCAAGCATAAAAAATGAGGATGATGATATTCCCATTGATGATAGTTTCAAAGATGAGAACCTTTTTTCCCTCTCAGTAAGTACCCCATGGTTTGCAGATATGGAAAACTACTTGGCTACTAGGAAGTTACCATCTCATTTTTCACCTTATGAAAAGCGTAGAATTATTACACAAAGTGCCAATTACTCTTGGGTTAGTCGTGACCTTTTTCGTATTATTCCAGACTTGATCAATTGTAGATGTGTTCGAGAAGATGAGATACCAGAAATCCTACAAATTTGTCATGATGGACCCTATGGTGATCATTTTTATGTCAAATGTACTACATATAAGGTGTTACATTCGGGTTACTATTGGCCTAGCATTTTCAAGGATGTTGCCAAGTATGTGAGGAGTTGCAATAGTTGTCAAAGGATAGGAAGACCCACATCGGCTGAAGAAATTCCCTTGCATGCCCAAGTTATGATAGAACCTTTCAAGAAATGGGCCCTTGACTTTGTAGGACCAATTTCACCCATGTCTCGTAAGAAGAATTATATTTTGGTTTGTACAGATTATGTCACCAAGTGGGTAGAGGAAAAATCCCTATTCAGGGCTACCGAAAAATCTTTTGTTGAATTCATTTACGAATACATATTTACACTCTTTGGTGTTCCTCATGAAATTGTTACAGACCAAGGCACTCAATTCACTTCCAAGATGATGAGAGAACTAATGGAGAAATATGGGATTAAGAACTGCAAGTGTTCTACATACCACCCACAAGCTAATGGCTAGGTAGAGTCCACAAACAAAGTTCTAGAAGCTATCCTAACGAATAATGTTCAATTTCATCATCTGAATTGGGTTAATAGGCTTCCAGAGGCTTTGTGGGTATATCAGACCACCTAGAGAAACACCACTGGGCATACCCCTTATGAGCTCGTATATGGAAAACAAGTGCTTCTACCAATATAATTTCAAGTGGACCTTCTGTGTTGCCACAGAACTGAGATTAAACTTAGATGAGGCTCAAAAACAACAATCCCTACAATTAAATGAGTTGTATGAGATCAGGTAAGATTCTATCCAATGGACAATATTAGTCCAAAACCAGAGGAGTGAGTGGCATGAAAATTGTATTTAGAAGAAACACTTCCAACCTGGTGATTTAGATTTCTTGTTTGACTCTTGATTTAAAACTTTCAAAGACAAACTCACCACTTGGTGGTTGGGTCCTTATGATGTAGTCACCGTATATGACAATGGAGCTATGAAAATCAAAACAATTGACGATGGACCAGTCTCCTTTGTAGTAAATGGACACCGATTCAAACTTTATCACGTGCCCATTTCCAAAGAAGATTTTCTACAGGTCATGTCAACTAACAAGGCATTATCCTTAGTAGATGGGGAACTCCCCCCTTGTTCTTGAATGTTTTCTGAATTTTCGACAGTGCATATGTAAATAATTTTGAATTTTGTTGATAGACAATTTTATATATTTCTATAGGTATTTATTTCACCATGAATAGACAGTTTCAAGTAGATTTAAAGGAAGTATTTTTCTTCAAAATATTACTATACTTGAACCTTGTTGTCTGTCAAGCATCAATTGAATAATGACTTGTTGTAATTAGCCATATTTTTGCAAATATTTTCATCTTCTTTTTCTCAAGGCATCTTAAATAGCAGTTGCTCTTAAAACTTCACCACTATATAAGGAAGTGATATTGTAACCATCAAGATTAGAGGTCACTCGTACAATTTCCCCAAGAACCCTAAGTAAGTGAGTAAATTATCTTTATTAAAGAGTAATAAAGAGGTTTGATTAGTGGTTAGTCATGGAAACATCAAAAAAGGGAAGAAAGTGAGTTGAGCCTAAAGATACCTTTCTATTTTTTCCCAATGGTACCCTCCACTACACACTAAAAATGCTCAATTATATCATATCTTTAGATAGGTCGTGTCCTCTTAAGTACCTCTTACATTAGGACAATCTTTAAGGAATATATAAAGGAAAGTCATCCTCTAACATAAATACCATCCCAATCAAAAAAGAAAAGAAAATTTTTTAGAGATGTCCCCCCATCTTCTTGCACAAAGCAATATTATATTAAAATCTTAAAAGATGGAGGGACATTATTTGAGGGTGTAAGAGGCTAACCCGTCAGGAAACTGAACAGGTCTATTGGCAGTGGGTACTAGCCTGTGGTATGACTAGTTAAACCCATCAGAGTATTGAACAAGCTTGCTCGCAGTGGGTCATTCTACCTAACAAGGATGATAATCTCACAAAAAATATAAGAAATTCCTAAATCTTAAACTTGTCCTGATGTATGACATTACTTGTAGACAAATTCGACACGAAGTATGTATGGTTAAGCTAAGGTTAATTAACTCCATAATTTTTCCATTGGGAACTAACTTTGAGACTATCTCGAAACTCTCTCGCCTACCTCTTATTAACTATATGTAGAATGTTCTATCCTATAGGTGGGGCCATATTCTAACTGTCTCGTCAGAACGATATGTGAAATTTATCTCTACACTTAACAAGTTGTAAATATTTGGCTATTGGGAGATTTGACTGGTTTCCTATAATTTGTATTGTGAAGTGTCACAATACTTAGGTGTGGGGGAGGGGTTTCATGAGTTGAAAAATGATAAAACTTCCTAGAAGAAGTAGAATCTTTGTAAAAAAAATTGTATATTGTCTTCATGATATAGGTTATTATATCAGCAGTTATTTTATTTTAAAATGCTAAATATTCCCTGTGTGTTATAAATGATTGTACATTTCCTTGACAGACCACTTAACTGGTTTTTTTTGTTACAGACTGTTCATTACAGATTTTTTATTACATGCCTTATAATATGCAAGATATAGGAACAGATTGTGTGAGCACGATGGAAAAAAAGGGTAATAATGGAACACTCTTATCCTGCCTCTGCTCATGTTCACTGTGACTATCAAAAGTGTTTTAAGACTGAGTTTTATGGATAAAACATCCATTACAGGATGAACAAATTTCATTTTGCATAGGAATACCATATGGAGTGTCGTATCAAGTGCCATTTGAAAGACCATATGGAGTTCCATTTTAAAGACCGAGACTAGATGATGTGCCATATGAAGGATCATATGAGGTGTATACACATAGTAAATGACCACGATTTCAGGTAACTACGAATTGTCTGAATTTATTCTCCACACTGTCACCATGCCCAAATGATATGAGTCATCCTCCTATGTTGACCTCTTTGCTATCCCCAAGTTTGCACGGTGTAGGGAAGTCTTCCTTCACGCAGGGTGGGGACTGTTCTTGGCCCATCTACAGGGCCACGATGACGGAGTTTCTATGAAATTCTCCCTCGGATTTGATGGAAGGATGGTGTGTGTGGGATCTATGACCTTCATGGTCTCTGAGGAATCAATTTCCTCAACCACAAAGCTTCCATGAGTTAGAGATTGTTGGTTTAAACATCACCAATTTCCACGAGCAAGCTACAACAGGGTCTTCAAACCTGAGTTTTAGAATATCTCTGGAGCTAAGGGATAATCCAAGGAGTGGATTAAAGAGGATCTAATTAAACCTTTGATTTTCATCACCAGAATGATCACTTATGAAGGTAGATATTCCATTTTTAAAGCCTGCCATTTTCGATTATTAGCTCATTTTCAATTCAATAAGAAATTGAATTTATCTTTTTACTTCTTAAAAAGTCTTGATAAGATGTATTCCCAAGTACGGAAGAATGTAACCAATCCCCATAACATCCTATTCCACCATGGCTTCATCAAACTACTTGTTATAGCCGAGTTGGAAAAATAGGGGAAAACATGGGATGAGTTCATTTACCAATTTTCAAACCCCCATCTTACAATCAAGACCAGCAAGAAAACACTTGATCTAGGGATTGTTACTCCATCCAAACCCCATTCTCCAAAGACTCCAAACCCTCCTACTCAATTTATCCCTTTACCGGAACAAAAGACTAAGAAACTTGTTGATACCCCTGCAGCCTCATCAGGCAAGAAGACTAAGAATCTGATTGATAACTCTCCAATGTCCTCAACGTCTATTGATCCTGCATCCAAAAAGTTACAAGAGATAATTCAACAAGACTTCCCTTTAGTCCTCGCAAATAGGAGAGGATCTAATCGACTCAAAGGAGGATCTTTTCAAAAAAGTGCCTGAAATACAAGAGGAAAACCTTATGAAAAAACCCCAAGCACTTCGAACCCTATCCAAGTATCTTTTGATCTCGAAAGCCCTCATAAAATACTTAGGGAAGTGTCTGTAGAATAATTGGAGCCTAATAGAGAGACAAAATATGAACCTATTTCCCCTCATAAACCCCTTGTTACTCCTACCTCACAGATGCCTATACCAGATCCCAAAACTGATAGAATTTCTACATCCTTCAAGGGATCCAATCCCTCCTTTGAGGTATCTGATCATACTCTAGCCATTGAAAAGTTACAATAGGAAAATGTTCAGCTGCTACAAAAATTGGAAGAGAGGAAGGCCATGGATAGACATCTCCACCATGACAATGAAATACTACAAGAAAAGGTGAATTCCCTCCAAAGATTGGTTGACCAAATGACCAATGACAATCATAGCCTCTGTGCACAATTGAAACACTGTAAGAGAGCCAAGACAAAGTCTTCAGGGAAAGAATCTTCTAAAGCTTCTTGCAAGAGTAGCGACTGTGGCACTGGGTTCAGCATCAATAATCTGCTTCCCGCCTTCAAGATTTTACTCGGAATTAGAATCGGCCTATGACTCGGAAGCCTTCAACTTGGCCATGAGGGACTGCTTGGAGTGACATTCGTCGGTGTTGTGCCAAGGAATTTTATGGTACTCACACCATTTTATCATGTCATTATTCGTCTTCTCATTGCCTTTCTTGTGTTATGGCTTGGACAGATTGTCCTGAGGGAAGCCATCACGACTTGGTCCCCTGTTGTGTGGGTTGTGGTTGCATTTTCCCTGCTTCAACTGTGAGGGGTTTCTAGATCCAAACTCTCGTTATTTCTTCTTAAATTTCTACTCGATCTTGACAACATATCTACAAGTTGTGCCCAATGAGGCAATGTCCAAGAACTCCATTTCTATTTGAATGTATCTATGCAAACAGTTGTGGTATTTGAGCACCAGATGATGCTCAAAATATTTGATACCCAATTTGGTGCGGAGGGTATGGAAAATATTGGTGAATTCTGGTATTGTCTAGTCCCTTTCTTGACGTAGGGTGGTCCATTTGGTGTACTGGTCCTTGTAGCTTCCAACAAGGTAGCATTTGTTGTATAGGATAAGTCAACTGAGAGGGGGCGGTGAATCAGTTGTATAAAATTTATTTCATTTCATAAGAAGATTACTTATTAATCAATAAATCATGCCTTTAACATTTAACTTGCAGTAATACATTTAACCAATAAATATACAATCACATAAATGAAACAGTGACACAGTGATTTTTCATGACAAAATCCAAAAGGGAAAAACCTCTTCTTCTTGTGAATGAAAGGCCAACTCTAACTCCTCTTTACGTTCTTATTTTATCTGAGCTACAACCCAGATGAGGTTGCTAGCTCTGTTTCTTTAGCACCTACTGAATGGAAGCTACAACTCCCAAATGTACAAGCACAAACTTGTACAAGAGACTTTTACAGTCTACCCTTGCTCCTCCCTACCACCCTGGAATCCTTCTCTATCACTAAGAACCTACAAACCAACTCTTTATATTCTTTGGCAAAGGATTCATCATTCAAGTCCTCCTTGTTTATATAATCATATCAAAATCCATCCTTCTCCCCTTGATCTCTACTATATCTTCATCATTTCTTCTCACTGTCCCTGTATGATTTTATTTTGGTTTTATATTCATTTACATAAATGAATTTTACCTTAGAGATACGGTTGTACCATTAATTCCATACGCACCCACTTTCATCTCACCAAATTTCACTTATTTCTACCCTGTACATTCAGAGCGTACAATCGAACCCTCAGGCTTCGAAGATTCAGTTACAATAACTGAATAACTATCTTGCAGTGATTATTATTGGCCAAGACATCTAGAAGAACAACAACAACATGATCAGTTTAAATATTTAACCAGCATAGTTTGATGAACATGCATTTGTTTTGAATTTTCAGCATAGAATAGCCTTCGAGCTCTTTGGCAATACATATGAGCTAAACCATATGCCCATTGGCCATGACCACAGGTTAATTGAAATGCATTTCGCATTTCTCATTTCGGCAATCTTTTTTTAAAGAGTCTTGACACTTCAAGTTGTTAATCTCGAAATAGAGCTTAGCTTCGTGCTAGCTCCTCCCTCTCACATGACCATCGGCAGTAACCACTGCCCACACAAAAAAGGTATTTCGGTGTTTCACATTTCGACATTTCGACATTTCACATTTCAGCATTTCGGCTTTTAGCGTTTCGGCATTTCTACATTCCATGTTTCGGCATTTTATCCTTTCATATTTAGGCATTTCACATTTTTGGCTTTTAGCGTTTCGTCATTTCGACGTTCCATGTTTCGGCGTTTTAGCCTTTCATATTTTCGCATTTCTCATTTTCGCATTTTGGTATTTTGCGAGTTGGAATGCTATCGCATTTCCTTCTTTTGACTTTTGATTTCCCGATATCCACTTTTCTCTGATCGACAGTCCCACGGCCTTTCGTGATCAGACGGTCCTGATCTCATTGGGACTTTGTGTTTCACGTATGGTGATGTCAAAGGTTGGAGCTCCTCCTTTATTTGATCCCCGATATCCATTTTTTGCTTACATTGGATCGATGATTGCATGCCTCCGTTCTCTCAACTTGCAACCTCTGAATTCCCAAATTCCGAAGGAACTCTCAGTGAACCACCATGCATCTTCAAGTTTGACATTAATGACAAAACCTATGCAAACTGATCAACAAACTCCCCCTTTGGCATTGATGGAAAACTTTAAATCTCTTCTCCCCCTTTTGACATCTATGGCAAAGAAATCAACCATACTCCCTCTGAGCAAATACAAACCACTTGCAAAGATGTATCATTTCACCATCGACTCCCCCTATCAATAATAGTCAATAAAACCTGTATAGTCTAATTTTATAATGACGCCCGTGCAATCTTTGAAAATGAAATGAAATTACAGAGGGTAAACCCCAACTGATCCCTGAGACTTTCAAATTTCATTTTAGATAAAGGTTTAGTAAATACATATGCTATCTGATCCTTTGTGCCAACATATTCCACTTTAATAACTTTAGACATAACCTACTCTCTTAGAAAATGAAATTTAATGGGAATGTGCTTTGTTTTGGAATGCATAATAGGATTTTTAGAAATACTAATGGCACTGGTATTATCACAGAATATAGGTATAGGTTCACTATAATGAATATGTATATCTTCCATCATCTGTTTCATCCATAGAACCTGAGTGCAACAAGTCGCAACTACAATGTATTATGCTTCAGCAGTAGACAAAGACATTGTCGATTGTTTTTTACTTGACCAACTTACAAGACATCCTCCAATAAAAAATGTTTCTCCACTAGTACTCTTCCTGTCATCAACACAACCTTCCCAATCAGCATCAATGAAAGAATATAAATCAAGTTGATTACATGTAGGATACCATAAACCATACTCTGTTGTCCCCTTAAGATATCTAAAACTTCTTTTGACTGCAAGTAGATGAGAAGTTTTTGGTGAAGCCTGAAACCTGCCAAATTGACAAACTGCATGCATAATATCAGGTCTTCTACCTATAGCATAAAGAAGACTACCAATCATAGATCTGTATACTATCTGATCAACGTCCTTAGTATCATCAAACTTACTTAATTTACAACCAGTAACCATGGGAGTGCCAACTGGTTTAGAATCTTCCATCTGAATTTTCTTAAGCATTTCATTGATATACTTGGTTTGAGAAATGAAAATACCTTTATCAGATTGAGTAATTTGCAAGCCTAAGAAAAACTTCATTTCTTCTAGCATGGACATCTCAAACTCTTTCTGCATACTTTCAGCAAACTATTTACTTAGCCTATTATCATCACTACCAAAAATGATATCATCTACATATATCTCAACAATGATCAAGCTATCATTTTCTTCTTTAATATATAGATTATTATCAGTGTTACCTTTCATGAATCCTTGCTACCTCAAGTAATTGTCAATCCTAGAATACCAAGCCCTTGGTGCTTGCTTCAGGCCATACAATGCCTTTTTCAACCCGTAAACATATTTTTTTGCTTCTTGTACCTGAAAACCATCTGGTTGTTCCATATATACTTCTTCCTCTAAATCACCATTCAAAAATGCAGACTTTACATCCATTTGGTAAACTTTAATGTGTTCAGAAATGGCATAATCTAGAATCGGTCTAATGGATTCCATTCTTGCAACAGGAGAAAAAGTTTGTCCAAAATCTATTCCTTCTACCTGCGCATACCCTTTACAAACAAATCTAGCCTTGTTTCTCCTGCTTCATCCATCTTATTTTTGAAAACCCATTTAGCTTCTATGACATTCTTATTCAAAGGTCTAGGAACCAATTTCCATGTCTTATTCTTTTCTATTTGACTAAGTTCTTCATTCATTTCTTTCATCCAGTACTCATCTTTAATTGCTTCTTCAACATTTTTGGGTTCAATCGGAGAAAGTAAAGATACATGTTCATGAGTTGAGGTGGATTCTTGCCTTCTGCTTCTTGTTTGAACACCTGCATTTATGTCACCAATTATCTGTTCTTCAGGGTGATTTTTATGTATTCTCTTTCTTGGAGTCTTTCATGGAGTCATGCTTTTGGATGGAGTTGTTCCCTATATCAAAGTAGGAATTAATTGTTCACTGTCAGGAGCCTTAGTTTCTTCTGTTTAACTTACCTCATCATTCATTTTATGTGTGTCATCTATCTCATATATTTGATGATTCTTTTGTTTAGATTTAGACTTCAAAATTGAGGACTCATCAAATTTCACATCTATGGCTTCAACTATTTTGTTCAATCTGAAGTTGTAACATTTATAAGATTTCCTTGAACAGGAATACCCAACTAAAATACCTTCATTTGTTCTAGATTCCAACTTACCCAAATGCTTGTCAACTCTTTT
>JZKD02S1674148.1:142749-180138 GCA_000966675.3 Picea glauca | reverse complement strand
TTGATATTGGAGGATTGTATCTTCCTCTTGGAGGTTTATCCCTCCCTCTACATTTGGAAGTTGTAGCTACCTTTGGAATTCATTACTTCCCTTGAACAAAAACTATTGATTATTTATCATATATTGTGCATGGTGTATTGTGGTGTATTGGTGTAACTCTTATACTATTGATTATTGCTCATTGAATATAATTGAATGGTTTAAGTATAAGTTGAATTTTTTTTTTAAATTGTACTTGATACTGATTCACCCCCCTCTCAGTATCAACAAAGAATGCATCTCTTGTAAAAGGGTTTAGTCTTTCTGACATTTACAAGCCTCTAAACTAGTTTGAATGCTTACTGATTTGAATGCTTGATATTAGTTGAATGATTTTGCTTTAGCTTGTTGATTAATGGTAAGAGATCTATGAATACACCTTCTATAAAGAGGCTTAGCATTTCTTTCATACTCAAGACTTAGATTAGCTTTTGAATTATTTCCATTTAAAGAACTAAATTTATCTCTAAGTCCATACATTTTGGATGTGTCTCTAAGTATTACAAACACCAGATTGACAATCAAATACACTCTAATTTACATCAGTAGATTGGATACCAATAATGACTACTATTTATTATTTCACACGTTCGATTGAAGCAATACCTTTAGTCAAAGTGAATGAGGAGGTAGTAATAAATTTTCTCGAGCAACACATTATCACGAGGTTTGGAATTCCTAAATCTTTAGTGTTTGATAATGCTACGTATTTCTCATCCTTGAAATTATCTGAGTATGCATTGGAAAAATGGATCATTTTAATATACTCATCCAATTAGTATCCCCAGGGAAATGGCTTAGCAGAACCTACAAACAAGAACATCATCCATATCCTTAAATGAATGTGGTTGATCACTAGATAAATTGACACAATGCATTGCAAAATGTTCTCTGCGCGGATCGTGTCATATACAAATCTTCCATTAGAACATCACCTTATTTTGTGATGTATGGGAAATAATTTGTTCTACCCTAAAACATCAACCTACCTTCCCTCTAACTCACACAACAGTCTCGGGGTGGAGAATGTCATGTCATCCAAAGTTGTATCGATATCTTGCTTAACCTCTAGGAAATGCATGACAAAACCAAAATAAATTTTTAAGCTCACCAACAAACAGTAAAATGTTGGTTTGATAAGAAGTCTGCAGGTGAGAAATAGTTCCAAGTTGGGGACCTAGTTCTAAAATGGGACAAGTCACATGAACAAAAAGAGAAACATTCAAAATTCCAACATCTTTGGCTTGGTCCCTACCTTATTAAAGAAAAGATTGGCCAAGGCACTTTTCCATTACAAAACCTTAAGAGGGAAATTGACTCTCTCCCTGTTAACGTCCAAATCCTCAAACAATACATCAATTAGCCATTGAGATTGATTACCACTTGTATATAAATAAATACTTATTCCAATTTTCATTTCATTTTGTTTCTTTAGTTAGGTTGGTTTTCTTAATATTTTTTTATTGCTAACATTTTCATTCATCCTTCTTAATCGCTTCCTTTGTGATTTTTAATTTCTCACAACTTATCTCAAATTACATGTCTAAACATAGCACTTATGGTACAGATAGCCCAAACATCTATGTAATATGATGTCAAATATATGTATCTCCCCAAACATGTAAGCCCTTTACGCACTATCACAAGTCAAGATCTGGTGGAGGAACATAACTTATCAATACGAAGAGACACTGGAAAAATAGAGAGTCAAGAGACTTCATTGAATAAAAGTGTGTTATGTTGTACGAGCTAAATGAAAATGATCTATATGAAATGTTCTTAGTATACTAGGGATCACAACTTAGGAAGTTTTCTCATCCATAATCAAGTTAGCAGATCTCACCATCACAGGTGCCATTCCTAGTACCTTTAAAGGTTAACTGGAATCCCCCCATCCACCTATATCTCTAAACAAAAGAGAATCAAATATTATAAAAGGTGAAGGCTTGGGGAAAGGATTTCTATATCACATGGGACATGCAAGTATCTTTTCCATGGTTGTGGACACTCGTTGGTAGCAGAGCAAGGCTTGTAACATCGGTGTGACTCCATCGGGGCTATGGACGCTCACTGGTAGTAGAGAAACACTAGAGAAATGCATTATGACTTGTATTCTCAACATTCTTGATGTTTCATTTCTAATATACTACACACGTATTCCTTTATATCCATTTACCATGTGAATAAAGTCTCAATTTGAAAGAAATATGGTAATTGGAAAAAGGTCTCACTCCTCTTTGAATCACCTCAGTATTTTCAATATGCAAGTTGTTAGCTCTCTATAATTTCTCAGGCTAAGGAAGAAGTTGACAGAGGTAACCACAAAACCACTTTGGAGTCTAGGATCTATCCCTCCTAGACTTAGAGAGGGATCTCTCTATAATATTTAGCTTTGTTTTCTGGGAATTTTAGGCTAGTTATGATAGTACAGGGTTTGGTTTTTTAAATTGTTTATTTGGAACAACAAGGGAGGGACATTGGGAAAATGGATTCATAGATCAGAATTGATCAAAAACCAGGTCTAAAGGGATAATATTGGAGGGTAGGGTAGGAAAATTAATTGGATCTTCAAGTATTATGATACGTAGGGAAATGAAATGTTCAAAAATCTAATTAAAAACACAACAATCAAGAATTTTTTTTTCAATCTTCAATGGAAAACATAAAATCTATTCCTAATATAAAGAGAGACTATACATTTAAAAAAATTATGTCTCTTATCTTCTTGGAATAATTCAGAAAAGAAACAATGGTGATAATAAGAAAAACAAATTTACAGAGAAAGATACACTTCACCAATGAAATTTGTCACAAGAATCCTGCAATTGTCACACTGTATTACTAGAAATATGAATCAAATGGTCTTTGTGGTCTACTTTACAATATTATCTCCATTCTTCCTACCAATTCTATCAGATGCCAAGTTCTCTATTTGCCCAGCCAAAGGGCCATTGTTTCCTCCTCTAGAGAAACCCTGTTCACAGTCACCTCTGAAGCCATTGACTAGATGTTGTAAATCCAAAGAAATGACTCTACGATCTTATTTTCCATTGAATCCCTAAATGACCTGTACCAGAAGCTCACCTTACCCCAAAGAGCACAGATTTTTGATATTTTTCTCCCCAAGGATGCTCAATTACCCAAGAAAAATCCATCTTACTCATCTTCCATATTCACTGTCAAATCCAACCAGATCATTTCCATGATTTCTTACCTATTAGGTTATCTCTCAGATGAATGGGTATATGAGCCTATTCTAGGTTTTTTATCTATATTTTCCATAGAAGAAAGAGTTTCACTCAAATTCAATTTCAGTCAATTTTTGGCTGATAACATTCATGATCATCTTTTAAGGTTTCCTACTGAAGGAATGTTCAGATATTCTTCGGTTCTAGTTTACATGTTCTTGTTTTTTCAATCAGACAGGTTTCCCTGTGCACTTCAGAAATTAAATCAGGAAGGGAGCCCAAATTCAGTGACCTCATAGACCTCATTGGTGAGGAAAAATTCAACAGAGTTCGGCTTCAAAGACTACACAGATCAGTTCATTCACCCAGTTGTTTTCATGTTGAACAGTAGCATAGAGCCAAGGATCAATGAAGAAATTTAGAGAATCCTGCACCTTTCTGATCTAGCTAAGACAGAGGATTGGAACTTATACCAAAACCACACAGAGGTGAGAGTGTATGGGTGTGAGTTGCCACCTTGCAAATTTCCCAAATACCTCCCAGTGAGTATTTTTTCACTAGAATACATAAGGCATATGATGAACTCAGATGACATTGACTTTGTTGTAGAAAAGAAGAAGTCACGACTCAAGATCAAGACTCAGATTGGCCCTTTCATCTGCAACAACAGATCAATAGGAGAAGAAGCAGATAACCTCTTGAAATATATGAGGTTTACTCTGAGTTCTTCTTGGGCATATGACCCATTTGGTGTCATCTATGAACTCAGAGTCAAACAGAGAAGTACTCCTTATGCTCACACATAGAAGCCAGAGGTGGAGAAATATATGAACCAGACAGAGTGGCATGAGAACACATTACTAGAAATAGAAGAACATATTGTCCCTGTAACTACTTCACATACCAATACACCCCAAAATAAAGTAGAGAAGAGATCAAGAAAGGAGGTTTCTCCTTTAGCCATAGAGGTATTAGCCGAGGAATTCCAAGTTTACATAAAGAGGGCCAAGAATAGTCATGCACCAGATTTGCTCAAGGAAGGAGAAATGCAATGCACCATAGTCTTGGAGGGACCACATTCTTGAACCTATTCAAGAGTCATTTTATAGTGTCTACAGCATCACTTAAATATCAAATACACCAAGACACTACTCTAACAGCTGAATCAACTCATGGGAAAATAGAGTCAAACATTTTTGACAAGTATAAACAAATCAAGCAAAGAAATGAGATCCTCAACATAAACACCTATGCTCAGTTTTGGAAACATACCTCCACTACTCAACACAGACTGTTGTCAACCTTTGACACAGAAAGAGGAAGAATGAAAATGGAATTCTTACAAGAAGACATTCCACATCCTAAAATAATTGCAGACTATAAGAATATTTCCTTTGAGTTTGATGTAAAGGATGCCCATCCAGTGGACCAGATGGATATGCATAGGCAAACAGGAGAGATGATATTCTCTACCTTGAAAAATACCTCAATGGCTACTTCAAATTTGTAGGTATCCCTCAACAATATTCAATCCCAATTAAATCTGGATAAGATCTCTTCTTTGGCCAAGGAAAACAAAATCAAATCATTAGAAGAATTGGTGTTGAAGATTGGGTATGACCCAACAAATGTCAAGGCAGCAAAGGAATTGTTAAAAAATAAGAATGCTGATATAGAATATCTGAGAAAGAAGTTGAAGCTTCCATCTATAGAGGATTCACAAGACAAAGAAGTGGTTGATACTGAAGGCCACAAAGAAGAAATGTTGAAGCTAATCATGGAACAAAATGCACAAATAAGAGAAATGGAAGAAGAAATGGATAAATTGATAAAAGAAAAGGAACAGAATGTGTAGATGGCCATGATCCCATTGGATTTTGTCCCTATGACAAGAATTAGAATAGCAGAAGAATCCACATCAACATAAATTCCATCAGCAATCCCAGTACGAGTTTTAGATGCATCTGACAAACTTGTAAAATCCATGGAAGACATGTCCATCCAAGGGGAAGAGATCAGAAAACTGGAGGAAGAGGTAAAGAACTTGTAGGAGTTGAATTCAATTTTCCAGGCCAGTCACCAGGCAAAGATGCATAAGTCTCAAAGGCTTAGTCAATAGTTACAACAATTAGAGAAAGAGACCTCCATGGAAAAAACCTTAGCCCAAGCTAAGGAAAATAATTGTGTAGATATCATCAAGTCAATGTCATAAATCTATCCATCCATACAAATCATCTTTGAACATCATGAGTTAGTACAGAAGGCCAGGGGAGAAATTGACATCATCAAGGAAGATCTAGGAGAAAGACCCACAGAGGCCAGTGAACTTATCATATTTCTAAACTCCAAAACCAAGCAGGAGTTAGAAGAACTAGAAATTGAGGACAAAACAGAGACCATCCTTGAGATCAAGAAGGTCCTAACCAAAAAAGGATTGATGTTGCAGCTATAATAAAAGGCTCAAGTGATGGACATAGGTGTGTAGATACTTTTCAGTAAGTTTGAGGTACCACACAAGAAAGGGCTTCCTAGATTGTTAGTACTAAATGACAAATTGATCACTCTGTTTGATTACAAATAGAAAATGAGTGCAGTGGAAAAGGACAGTTCAAAGTTTGCAGGGATAAAGGGAAGCATTACTGGTAAATCTTTCCTGGAGACACTACAGTTAGAATTGAGTATTTAGCATGAGATTAAGCATATATTCATCACTAAGCCTACCTTTTCCAAGTATACATAAATGGATGAAATATATAGGAAATTACTCAAGATTTCCATCCCAAGTAAAAAGAGGTGGGAATATTTATGCACACTACTTGAGTAGAGACAATTTTGGTGTTCTAGTCAACATGGAGCAACCAACCAACCAAAGACAAATATATGAGTCACCAACCACTTCCACTAAATCAACACAAGGGATCCGATCAAATCAATAAATCCATATATTTTGTATTTTAGAGATCTAGTTAGTTAGATATTCCTCCATAATATCCTGGTCATTTATGACAAGATCTGATGTAAACAGTTTTATAAATACTTCTCTCTTCGAAGTATTGTGGGTTGATTTTTGCACCCAGGAGATATTGGGTAATTTATCAAAGGATAACCCAATAATAAAAGAGGTCGATTCATAGTATTCTTGTGTCAGATTGTTGGTGATGTTATTTCCTTCTTTGTCAAATTTGTTTTCATTCTCTATGATCATTGCATGTTTTTTCTAAATTCTAATCATTAAAATAAAGTCTAAATAACATAATTTATTTCATTATACTCTGTATCTGGTTTTTTAATGATATTCATGTTGTTCATCTAAAACTGAGTTAAGTAATTCTTAGTTTCTCCTCTACTTAGTGTACTTTCCCCTCTTTTCCATCTTATTCATTTCATTTAATTCCAATAGATCCAATAGTCTTACTACCCTGCCCTATGAAGACACCCTCATAAAAATATGAAACCGATCCTCATCTTTAAATACAGACCCCATAGCCTAATGGAAATTTAAGCTTTCTTTTAGCCAAATATTTTAAACAGACAAAAATCGAACTGTCATTACTAGCCTAACATTTTAAAACTCAAACAAATATAAATCTTATAGACAGATCCCTCTCTGAAGCTAGAAGGGCTAGATCCCAGCTTCCAAAGTGGTTTGGTAATTACCTCTGTCTTTTCTTCTACAACCTCTGGAAATTACAAAGTGATAACACAAGTTATGGGACATATATTTTCTCTCTTATGATTTTGTATAATGGAGCACCCCTCCTAAATTGTGTGTAGACATCATCTTGTAGAGATTCAAGGATTCACCCAGTGTGTCACCATTTGTTGTGACAGGCACTACAACCCTTCATTTTTTCATTTGATCTTGCTTACCTCCCAAAAAAATGGATCCCCTTATATTTTGATCCTAATATAAATCCTCATAAGTCTCCCTCTCATCCTCAAGATACTTAGAAAAATTCATGTTTTTACTTGAAAAAATAATCAATACTTTGGGTTGAAATCCAAATTTGAGATTGGCAAAGTTTCTTCTAACTTCTCCGAACAGTTTGGAAGTTCAAAGAAGTTTCTTCTAACTTCTCCGAACAATTTAAATAAGTTACTTTCTTCTACCCCGACAGGCATTGATATTGCACAAGTTAGAGGAAACTCCTCCTATGTGTTGGAAGGAGTTAATTCTAAATCCTTCGAACAAATCATAGGTGTTAGCATCGGAAGTCACTCCTGGATCGTAGCAGGAGCAGAGCCCGACACCCATAAGTTTATGTCACGAGTTGTTTTTAAAGGGTGATCAAATGGAAGAAAACTCAGAACCATATTTTTCTAACTCGGAAAACTGGGTTGGAACAACAGAGACATGCAAGGTCTTGACCTAACTTAAGACAGTAATTTGTGATAAGTGGTGAGTAAGTGGAGGAAGGGAGAAGGGAAATAAAGTCTGCTTTGGACATCCAGTCTTCCAGCAGCCTTTACAAGGGGGGGAAAGTCTCATATATGAGATCCTCTCAGAGCCAAAAAACTTCAAGATAAGCCTAAAAATATTGCAGAACTAATATAATCAAACATACATCATACAACTATGCAACACCTGACTGGATCATCCATGCCCAGGATTTCAGGTTCAGAGGAAAATGTAAAGAAGAAGTTGGCTTCCATTAAACAAGAAGTCTCAAATGTTCATCTATAACCAGATAACCAGAGGCTATGTTAAATATTTACAATCGGGAGCTATGCTCTACCATCGATGGTTACAAAATGGAAAAATTGCCTACATATACCCAAAGCCAATCACAATAACAAAATCGAGGCTTGTCATTAAAAACATTAAGTTTGCATGTTCATTAGCAGACTACACGTGTAGTCTCTAGACAGTCGTGTGCTTAAACCAGACACAATTGGAATCCGGGCTCCTGCAGAAGAATTGACCTGTCTCAGGTCCCTTTCTAGGCTTTCCATTTATGGTGGAGATGATTTCTAACCACCACCAACCACTTCAATAACTACTTCCTTGGGATGGAGAATGGTTCTGGTCAACTCTGCACTCAGACAACAGGGCGGCCCTTCTTTGATTTTTGCTCCTTGATCAACGGTCTGAATTATTTCAGGCATTCTCCCACCAGGAGTTCTGGCTTCTTTTCTTTCGAATTCCCCGACACCAGATCTGTGAAAGGCTCAAGAAATGCCCCGCATCCCCTGTACTCGGACGACCCTGAAGATGCTTGGGAGGATGGGTGCTTTGACAGTCTCCTGTGCCTGTTGAATGTGACCAGGTGCCATGAATACGGGCCCAAGCCGGAGGGATTTTGCATTTTGCATTTTAGCGATTGATAATGAACGAAGGAGCAATCCTCTATTCTCTTGAAGTCTTGGTAGCCAAAATGCTGAGAAGAGTACTGTCTCCAAAGGGGTTTTTCATATTTTCGGGATTTCGACGATTCCAGATGCAAGGGAACGAGTTGTTCCTTGCATTTTGAAACCCTGGTATCCGAAGTGCCAACCAGAGCCAATCGGGCACCACATGTTCCCAGGGTGAATGGTTCCAATCACATCGGTGCTTTTCATTTCAAATATCCCGCGAATCCCCCTGTCCTCTTTTTTAGGCCTCGACTTTCCACTAGACCTTAGGCCATGACCGTGGGCCGGGCTCTCGGGGATATTTCACTTCATGTCTTGGGTTGGAAAGGAGCCAACCCCTTGTCTTTTAGACCCTCAGTAATCGAAATGTCGAAATAGCAATAGAGCCTAGCAAGGCGCCACATGTCCTGACTAGATCGGGCGGCCACAATCACTTCGTAGAATATGCGCACTTTCGGGATTTCACGCATCGAGTATTCCATATGTAGTGGAAGGTTGATTCTTTGTCCTATCAAAGTCTCGGTAGCCAAAATCACAATTGAGGGAAGATCAGGTGCCATGTGTTCCTCCTTGATCGAATGACCCTGATCATTTCGACGAAACTGAGCGTTATCTCATGTGCTATACTTGGTGCAACTCTGTTGACTGCAACCACCCACCGACCGACAATCTCCTCCATTGATCAATCCTCACTGTTGAACACTGGATCGCCCGTCTGCTAACATTTCAAGCCCAAAATGGATATTTTATGCACTACACATTGCACTCATGGCCGCATCCCTGGACAAAATGCATTTGTTGGGATTTTAAGCCCCATTTCCTCACAGTCCATGCCACGGGCTCGAAAGGAGAGAAAACAACCCCCCCTCTTACAACACTTAATGTTAACATTGGGCTCCATGGGGGATAGAGTCATCCCTGTGATGCTCTAATAACTCATTTGCATCTTAAGTGTCGTGTTGTTGGGCTATGGAGTCATTTATTAAGATGAAAATAAAAAAACAACCAAAAGGACAATATTTACAAAAACAAGGAGTTGTTTAAGGCTAAAACAAAACATTTCTTCGGGAAATGCCCATTTACTGGGCCATTAAAAATTTCCTCACCCTCCAAATCCTACAACCTGTATGTTTTATTTGAGAATACTTGATAAATTTTGAAGGGCCCGATCCAGAGCGGGTCAAATTTGTTGTGTTTTCCACTATCCTGCCTGGGTGCATCCCACTTAAGCACTAAATCCCCGAGCTCGAATTCCTTCTTTGTGACCTTCCTATCAAATTCCTGCTTGACCTTTTGCTGATGACTATGAGTTGTGTCCATCACATGTTCCCTGATATGTTGCACTTCCACCATTTGATGAATCCTTCTGACCATATGGTCTGGCTCCCCTTCATGATATTGAAAGAATTTTGCTACAGGTAAAGCTAGATGAGTGGGAAAAACAGCCTTTGTCCCATAAACAAGCTGAAAATGTGAGGTGCCCAGGGACTTCTTCATTGTTACTCGATCGGCCCATAGAGAAAATTTGAGCTTTGAATCCCAGGCCCTCTTATTGTCTTCCAACAATCTTTTAATGAGCTTGATTAGAATTTTATTGGAAGATTATGCTAGTCCATTTCCTTGAGGATAATAGGAGGTAGACTGAATTAGTGAAATTTCAAACTGTTCACAGAACTTAATCAGAGGCTCAGACTTGAACGAAGAAACATTATCAGTGACAATTCTGTTGGGACATCTGAATCTGGCTATGATATCCTCCAGGAAGCTGATAATAACCTAGTGAGAAGCACTATTGGTGGGGGTTGCTTCTATCCAGTTAGTGAAATAGTTTGTTGCAGTTAGGATCCATCTGTGCTAGCCCCTTGAAGGAGGATGAATTTCCCCAATGAAGTCCAACCCCCATTGTTGAAAAGGTGTTGAAGCTACCACGGGCTTTAGTAGCAGTAAGTTGAGCTGTTGTTTTCCTGAGAATCTTTGGCATTTGATACAAGCTCTAACTTCTCTGCAGACATCAGTGAACAAGGTGGGCCAGTAGTACCTAGCCCTAAGAATTTTGTGAGCTATGGTCTTCAAAAATGATGCCCTCGACAAAGGCCGCTATGGAACTCAAACATAACTTTCTGGGCTTCCTGTGGGTTCAGACACCTCAGCAACACCCCTAGAGGGTCTCTCCAGTACAAGACTTGATCAATGAGGCAATACCTGATCGCCTTGAGTTTTAAATATCTTGACTTACTTTTACCCATTCCATCAGGAGGCTTCAGCTCTTGCAGAAAGTACAAAATGTCTTGGTACCAGGTGCATTCTGCTAGTGATAAGATGTCATGAGATCTTTTGTTGGACGACCCAACTTGCTAATTTTTTGAGAAAGTATTTATGAAGCTAATCCCAAAGGCCCTGCAATTGGATTCAGCCAACAACTTGGCTAAACCCTACCCTTTAACCAACTTGGTGGGATTTATCTCCAGGTCAAACTCTAAGATCTTGGAAATCCATTTACCTCTTCTCCCATCTATGTCAGGTTGTATAAGGATATCTTTCACAGAGGTTGAAGGAATGTACACAGTCACTTTTGAGTGCAATACATAGACTCTGAAATATTTGAGATCTTTCACTAAGGCATAAGCCTATTTCTCCATGATTTCATACATGATCTCTGCATCTCTTAATGCCTTGTTGAAGAAGGTAATGGGTTTCTCTTGCCCTTCCTCATTTTTCTGCAATATGATTGTTGCTACTGTATCAAAAGAAGCAAATGAAAAAATTAGGAAATCCTTGGAATAGTTAGGACTGATCAGCATAGGTGCCTTAGTCAATGCCCTTTTTATTTGGACAAAATATTCCCTGGGCTCAGCAATCCATTTTACTTCATTTCCCTTTCTGAGCATGGTTGTTATGTGTTTCACCAACTCATCAAAATTTGAGACGAACCTCCTCAGAAAATTAATCTTCCCTCAAAAATCCTGAACTTCCTTTCTAGACCTGGGAAGTGATAGGGTCTGAACTTCCTCTACCCTGCTGGGATCAATTCTCACTCCCTCTAATAATACTATATGACCTAACAACTTCCCCTCCTTCATAGTAAACATAGATTTCTTGGGATTTAAGGAAAGGCCAAATTTTCGGCATTTCAAGAAAACTTTCCTTAAGTGATAGTGGTGCTCCTTATCAGACTTGGAGAAGACTGTGATGTCATCCAGATAGATCACCACAAACTGATCTTTCTCTCCAATGAAGGCCATGTCCATAGCTCACTAAAAAATTTCTCCTACGTTCATAAGTCCAAACGGCATCTTGGCATACATGAATGTGCCCCAGGGAGTGGTGAAGGTTGTCTTCTCTCTGTCCTCGGGCATGATTGATATCTGATTATAGCCAGAGAAACCATCGACCATGGATATTTTGGATGCACCAGTTACCCTTTGCAATATGTGTTCCATGTTGGGCAAGGGATAGTTCTCTTTCTTTGAGCTCCTGTTTAGGTTCCTGAAGTCAACACAGAGCTTGATTTCCCCACTTTTCTTCCTCATCGGGACCAAATTGGCCACCCACTTAGAATATCTCAAGGGGACAATGATTTGGGCATCTAACAACTTCTTTACTTCTCTCTCCATGACAGGCAACAACATGGGATTTATCTGTCTTAAAATCTGCCTAAATGGTTTAGCCTCTTCCTTCAGTGGGATCTTGTGTTCAATGATAGACGTGTCATATGTCTTGAGGTCTCCATATGTCCATGCAAACACATCAGCAAATTCTCTTAATAACTCAACATATTTGGCCCTCTATTCTTTGGTCAGACTGCTTGACAACTTGACAAATTTAGGCTCCTCCTGTGTGCTAATGTTGCACTCAGTTGAATCGACATCTTCATTCGAAACTTTACCCTTTACTGCCACATCATTCCCATCGAACAATCTTTCTAAAGGGACTAGTCCCTTCAGAATGTGATTGCTAAGCAGCTGAATAATCTAGTGATTAGCAATTTTATTTAAAAATACCTCAGGGCAAGGGTGACTTTCAAGGTCAGGATCCTGATCAATGTGTAACATAGAAAATTCATCAATAGACTGCAGAAAATTCTTGATTTCAAGATCGTTTTCGAATACCTTCCAATGTATGACATTGTCTGATACAGATGGCCTATATTTTATCTCAACATCATATTTGATCTTAGGCGGTAGAGGGATCCTGAACAGACTCACTAAAACAGATAAGGAATCGACCAAAGCATTTTTCTCCCTTGGAATAAAAGAGATGTTGAAAGATGATAAGAAATTGTCAATCAGGTCCCATACCTCATCTTTGTAACTCCTGAGCTGAGGATGCTTGGCCCGATAAGTGTTTCTCACTTACCGAATAATCAGCTCAGCATCTTTGAACACTGCTATCTTCTCTATTCCCATTTCTTTTGCATCCATTAAACCCAGAACCAGAGCTTCGTATTCCGCCACATTATTGGTGGTTTCAAATTCTAGCTTGTATGACAGAGATATGGTTTCCTGACAAGGTGACACCAACACCACCCTAGCGTTAGCACCTTCGCTAGAAGAAGCCCCGTCAAAAAAACATCTTCCAAACAAAGGTGATTGGAGGAGGCATCTCGTGATTAAAAATGGGCTACCTTCTGATTTGAAAAGGGGCTTTTGGAGCATCAATGAGATGCAACAAACTAGATCCCAAATCAGTGTCTAGTGCAAAGATAGGGTGATTGGTGGGGTTTGCCTCATCACTAACAATGTAGGCCAGCTGGGATTCTTTGTACAACCTCTTGTGTTCCCCTCCAAAGACTAGAATGGTAGCATATGTGAGATACATTTGTAATGTTCCTCCAAGATTTTTAATCCAAGATCTTGACAACAGCATGCAGAACTTGGGAGGAACACCGACTACTACAACATCCATGACCACACTCTTCATTGGTAGCTGGAATAAAGAGACCACCAAGCCTTTGATGACTCTGAGGCATTGCCCTCTCCTTGAATCAAAAGAGTACAAATCATGGTAAGCCTTTGTCACCTCCAGTCCCAATTCTTCCATGACTATTTTGGGCATAAGATTATGGGAAGCTCCTGAATCCATGAGGCAGTTACGCAACACTTTATCATGTATGTTAAGGGATGTGTAGAAGGGAGGGGATGAATCATCTATGTCTTCTACCATGGGACCCAGGACGACTGCTGGCTTCTCATCCCGAAGATTTATTGAGTCTGTGGAAGGCTAGGGGGGCTCATATCGTAGCAGTTTGGAGAGGGACCTTTTGAAATCTTCATTTTTAACTAGCTCTGAGAGGGGTACAGGAATCCTAATCTTTTGAATCTCATGCTCAAAACTAAAGGAGGAGAGAGGCTTAGGAGGTTCCCTTACCGTGGAGACAGGTTCTTTGGCTACTATTGAAGTATCATGAGTCTTCTTTTCTTTAGTAGTCATTGTTGTAGCTTTAGCGGGCCTTTCTGCTATGAGGGGTTGATCGTGGATATCAAAAATCCCTTCTTTCTTCTTTGACCTGAGATGATTCCTGTTAGAAGTGTTGTTGGCCCTTTCCCCTTTACTCAACTCATTGATTTGAGTAGTGATAAGGGATTCTTCATATGCAGATAGAGTTAAATGGGGAAAAGGGGAAGTGTCNTTCCATTTAAAGAACTAAATTTATCTCTAAGTCCATACATTTTGGATGTGTCTCTAAGTATTACAAACACCAGATTGACAATCAAATACACTCTAATTTACATCAGTAGATTGGATACCAATAATGACTACTATTTATTATTTCACACGTTCGATTGAAGCAATACCTTTAGTCAAAGTGAATGAGGAGGTAGTAATAAATTTTCTCGAGCAACACATTATCACGAGGTTTGGAATTCCTAAATCTTTAGTGTTTGATAATGCTACGTATTTCTCATCCTTGAAATTATCTGAGTATGCATTGGAAAAATGGATCATTTTAATATACTCATCCAATTAGTATCCCCAGGGAAATGGCTTAGCAGAACCTACAAACAAGAACATCATCCATATCCTTAAATGAATGTGGTTGATCACTAGATAAATTGACACAATGCATTGCAAAATGTTCTCTGCGCGGATCGTGTCATATACAAATCTTCCATTAGAACATCACCTTATTTTGTGATGTATGGGAAATAATTTGTTCTACCCTAAAACATCAACCTACCTTCCCTCTAACTCACACAACAGTCTCGGGGTGGAGAATGTCATGTCATCCAAAGTTGTATCGATATCTTGCTTAACCTCTAGGAAATGCATGACAAAACCAAAATAAATTTTTAAGCTCACCAACAAACAGTAAAATGTTGGTTTGATAAGAAGTCTGCAGGTGAGAAATAGTTCCAAGTTGGGGACCTAGTTCTAAAATGGGACAAGTCACATGAACAAAAAGAGAAACATTCAAAATTCCAACATCTTTGGCTTGGTCCCTACCTTATTAAAGAAAAGATTGGCCAAGGCACTTTTCCATTACAAAACCTTAAGAGGGAAATTGACTCTCTCCCTGTTAACGTCCAAATCCTCAAACAATACATCAATTAGCCATTGAGATTGATTACCACTTGTATATAAATAAATACTTATTCCAATTTTCATTTCATTTTGTTTCTTTAGTTAGGTTGGTTTTCTTAATATTTTTTTATTGCTAACATTTTCATTCATCCTTCTTAATCGCTTCCTTTGTGATTTTTAATTTCTCACAACTTATCTCAAATTACATGTCTAAACATAGCACTTATGGTACAGATAGCCCAAACATCTATGTAATATGATGTCAAATATATGTATCTCCCCAAACATGTAAGCCCTTTACGCACTATCACAAGTCAAGATCTGGTGGAGGAACATAACTTATCAATACGAAGAGACACTGGAAAAATAGAGAGTCAAGAGACTTCATTGAATAAAAGTGTGTTATGTTGTACGAGCTAAATGAAAATGATCTATATGAAATGTTCTTAGTATACTAGGGATCACAACTTAGGAAGTTTTCTCATCCATAATCAAGTTAGCAGATCTCACCATCACAGGTGCCATTCCTAGTACCTTTAAAGGTTAACTGGAATCCCCCCATCCACCTATATCTCTAAACAAAAGAGAATCAAATATTATAAAAGGTGAAGGCTTGGGGAAAGGATTTCTATATCACATGGGACATGCAAGTATCTTTTCCATGGTTGTGGACACTCGTTGGTAGCAGAGCAAGGCTTGTAACATCGGTGTGACTCCATCGGGGCTATGGACGCTCACTGGTAGTAGAGAAACACTAGAGAAATGCATTATGACTTGTATTCTCAACATTCTTGATGTTTCATTTCTAATATACTACACACGTATTCCTTTATATCCATTTACCATGTGAATAAAGTCTCAATTTGAAAGAAATATGGTAATTGGAAAAAGGTCTCACTCCTCTTTGAATCACCTCAGTATTTTCAATATGCAAGTTGTTAGCTCTCTATAATTTCTCAGGCTAAGGAAGAAGTTGACAGAGGTAACCACAAAACCACTTTGGAGTCTAGGATCTATCCCTCCTAGACTTAGAGAGGGATCTCTCTATAATATTTAGCTTTGTTTTCTGGGAATTTTAGGCTAGTTATGATAGTACAGGGTTTGGTTTTTTAAATTGTTTATTTGGAACAACAAGGGAGGGACATTGGGAAAATGGATTCATAGATCAGAATTGATCAAAAACCAGGTCTAAAGGGATAATATTGGAGGGTAGGGTAGGAAAATTAATTGGATCTTCAAGTATTATGATACGTAGGGAAATGAAATGTTCAAAAATCTAATTAAAAACACAACAATCAAGAATTTTTTTTTCAATCTTCAATGGAAAACATAAAATCTATTCCTAATATAAAGAGAGACTATACATTTAAAAAAATTATGTCTCTTATCTTCTTGGAATAATTCAGAAAAGAAACAATGGTGATAATAAGAAAAACAAATTTACAGAGAAAGATACACTTCACCAATGAAATTTGTCACAAGAATCCTGCAATTGTCACACTGTATTACTAGAAATATGAATCAAATGGTCTTTGTGGTCTACTTTACAATATTATCTCCATTCTTCCTACCAATTCTATCAGATGCCAAGTTCTCTATTTGCCCAGCCAAAGGGCCATTGTTTCCTCCTCTAGAGAAACCCTGTTCACAGTCACCTCTGAAGCCATTGACTAGATGTTGTAAATCCAAAGAAATGACTCTACGATCTTATTTTCCATTGAATCCCTAAATGACCTGTACCAGAAGCTCACCTTACCCCAAAGAGCACAGATTTTTGATATTTTTCTCCCCAAGGATGCTCAATTACCCAAGAAAAATCCATCTTACTCATCTTCCATATTCACTGTCAAATCCAACCAGATCATTTCCATGATTTCTTACCTATTAGGTTATCTCTCAGATGAATGGGTATATGAGCCTATTCTAGGTTTTTTATCTATATTTTCCATAGAAGAAAGAGTTTCACTCAAATTCAATTTCAGTCAATTTTTGGCTGATAACATTCATGATCATCTTTTAAGGTTTCCTACTGAAGGAATGTTCAGATATTCTTCGGTTCTAGTTTACATGTTCTTGTTTTTTCAATCAGACAGGTTTCCCTGTGCACTTCAGAAATTAAATCAGGAAGGGAGCCCAAATTCAGTGACCTCATAGACCTCATTGGTGAGGAAAAATTCAACAGAGTTCGGCTTCAAAGACTACACAGATCAGTTCATTCACCCAGTTGTTTTCATGTTGAACAGTAGCATAGAGCCAAGGATCAATGAAGAAATTTAGAGAATCCTGCACCTTTCTGATCTAGCTAAGACAGAGGATTGGAACTTATACCAAAACCACACAGAGGTGAGAGTGTATGGGTGTGAGTTGCCACCTTGCAAATTTCCCAAATACCTCCCAGTGAGTATTTTTTCACTAGAATACATAAGGCATATGATGAACTCAGATGACATTGACTTTGTTGTAGAAAAGAAGAAGTCACGACTCAAGATCAAGACTCAGATTGGCCCTTTCATCTGCAACAACAGATCAATAGGAGAAGAAGCAGATAACCTCTTGAAATATATGAGGTTTACTCTGAGTTCTTCTTGGGCATATGACCCATTTGGTGTCATCTATGAACTCAGAGTCAAACAGAGAAGTACTCCTTATGCTCACACATAGAAGCCAGAGGTGGAGAAATATATGAACCAGACAGAGTGGCATGAGAACACATTACTAGAAATAGAAGAACATATTGTCCCTGTAACTACTTCACATACCAATACACCCCAAAATAAAGTAGAGAAGAGATCAAGAAAGGAGGTTTCTCCTTTAGCCATAGAGGTATTAGCCGAGGAATTCCAAGTTTACATAAAGAGGGCCAAGAATAGTCATGCACCAGATTTGCTCAAGGAAGGAGAAATGCAATGCACCATAGTCTTGGAGGGACCACATTCTTGAACCTATTCAAGAGTCATTTTATAGTGTCTACAGCATCACTTAAATATCAAATACACCAAGACACTACTCTAACAGCTGAATCAACTCATGGGAAAATAGAGTCAAACATTTTTGACAAGTATAAACAAATCAAGCAAAGAAATGAGATCCTCAACATAAACACCTATGCTCAGTTTTGGAAACATACCTCCACTACTCAACACAGACTGTTGTCAACCTTTGACACAGAAAGAGGAAGAATGAAAATGGAATTCTTACAAGAAGACATTCCACATCCTAAAATAATTGCAGACTATAAGAATATTTCCTTTGAGTTTGATGTAAAGGATGCCCATCCAGTGGACCAGATGGATATGCATAGGCAAACAGGAGAGATGATATTCTCTACCTTGAAAAATACCTCAATGGCTACTTCAAATTTGTAGGTATCCCTCAACAATATTCAATCCCAATTAAATCTGGATAAGATCTCTTCTTTGGCCAAGGAAAACAAAATCAAATCATTAGAAGAATTGGTGTTGAAGATTGGGTATGACCCAACAAATGTCAAGGCAGCAAAGGAATTGTTAAAAAATAAGAATGCTGATATAGAATATCTGAGAAAGAAGTTGAAGCTTCCATCTATAGAGGATTCACAAGACAAAGAAGTGGTTGATACTGAAGGCCACAAAGAAGAAATGTTGAAGCTAATCATGGAACAAAATGCACAAATAAGAGAAATGGAAGAAGAAATGGATAAATTGATAAAAGAAAAGGAACAGAATGTGTAGATGGCCATGATCCCATTGGATTTTGTCCCTATGACAAGAATTAGAATAGCAGAAGAATCCACATCAACATAAATTCCATCAGCAATCCCAGTACGAGTTTTAGATGCATCTGACAAACTTGTAAAATCCATGGAAGACATGTCCATCCAAGGGGAAGAGATCAGAAAACTGGAGGAAGAGGTAAAGAACTTGTAGGAGTTGAATTCAATTTTCCAGGCCAGTCACCAGGCAAAGATGCATAAGTCTCAAAGGCTTAGTCAATAGTTACAACAATTAGAGAAAGAGACCTCCATGGAAAAAACCTTAGCCCAAGCTAAGGAAAATAATTGTGTAGATATCATCAAGTCAATGTCATAAATCTATCCATCCATACAAATCATCTTTGAACATCATGAGTTAGTACAGAAGGCCAGGGGAGAAATTGACATCATCAAGGAAGATCTAGGAGAAAGACCCACAGAGGCCAGTGAACTTATCATATTTCTAAACTCCAAAACCAAGCAGGAGTTAGAAGAACTAGAAATTGAGGACAAAACAGAGACCATCCTTGAGATCAAGAAGGTCCTAACCAAAAAAGGATTGATGTTGCAGCTATAATAAAAGGCTCAAGTGATGGACATAGGTGTGTAGATACTTTTCAGTAAGTTTGAGGTACCACACAAGAAAGGGCTTCCTAGATTGTTAGTACTAAATGACAAATTGATCACTCTGTTTGATTACAAATAGAAAATGAGTGCAGTGGAAAAGGACAGTTCAAAGTTTGCAGGGATAAAGGGAAGCATTACTGGTAAATCTTTCCTGGAGACACTACAGTTAGAATTGAGTATTTAGCATGAGATTAAGCATATATTCATCACTAAGCCTACCTTTTCCAAGTATACATAAATGGATGAAATATATAGGAAATTACTCAAGATTTCCATCCCAAGTAAAAAGAGGTGGGAATATTTATGCACACTACTTGAGTAGAGACAATTTTGGTGTTCTAGTCAACATGGAGCAACCAACCAACCAAAGACAAATATATGAGTCACCAACCACTTCCACTAAATCAACACAAGGGATCCGATCAAATCAATAAATCCATATATTTTGTATTTTAGAGATCTAGTTAGTTAGATATTCCTCCATAATATCCTGGTCATTTATGACAAGATCTGATGTAAACAGTTTTATAAATACTTCTCTCTTCGAAGTATTGTGGGTTGATTTTTGCACCCAGGAGATATTGGGTAATTTATCAAAGGATAACCCAATAATAAAAGAGGTCGATTCATAGTATTCTTGTGTCAGATTGTTGGTGATGTTATTTCCTTCTTTGTCAAATTTGTTTTCATTCTCTATGATCATTGCATGTTTTTTCTAAATTCTAATCATTAAAATAAAGTCTAAATAACATAATTTATTTCATTATACTCTGTATCTGGTTTTTTAATGATATTCATGTTGTTCATCTAAAACTGAGTTAAGTAATTCTTAGTTTCTCCTCTACTTAGTGTACTTTCCCCTCTTTTCCATCTTATTCATTTCATTTAATTCCAATAGATCCAATAGTCTTACTACCCTGCCCTATGAAGACACCCTCATAAAAATATGAAACCGATCCTCATCTTTAAATACAGACCCCATAGCCTAATGGAAATTTAAGCTTTCTTTTAGCCAAATATTTTAAACAGACAAAAATCGAACTGTCATTACTAGCCTAACATTTTAAAACTCAAACAAATATAAATCTTATAGACAGATCCCTCTCTGAAGCTAGAAGGGCTAGATCCCAGCTTCCAAAGTGGTTTGGTAATTACCTCTGTCTTTTCTTCTACAACCTCTGGAAATTACAAAGTGATAACACAAGTTATGGGACATATATTTTCTCTCTTATGATTTTGTATAATGGAGCACCCCTCCTAAATTGTGTGTAGACATCATCTTGTAGAGATTCAAGGATTCACCCAGTGTGTCACCATTTGTTGTGACAGGCACTACAACCCTTCATTTTTTCATTTGATCTTGCTTACCTCCCAAAAAAATGGATCCCCTTATATTTTGATCCTAATATAAATCCTCATAAGTCTCCCTCTCATCCTCAAGATACTTAGAAAAATTCATGTTTTTACTTGAAAAAATAATCAATACTTTGGGTTGAAATCCAAATTTGAGATTGGCAAAGTTTCTTCTAACTTCTCCGAACAGTTTGGAAGTTCAAAGAAGTTTCTTCTAACTTCTCCGAACAATTTAAATAAGTTACTTTCTTCTACCCCGACAGGCATTGATATTGCACAAGTTAGAGGAAACTCCTCCTATGTGTTGGAAGGAGTTAATTCTAAATCCTTCGAACAAATCATAGGTGTTAGCATCGGAAGTCACTCCTGGATCGTAGCAGGAGCAGAGCCCGACACCCATAAGTTTATGTCACGAGTTGTTTTTAAAGGGTGATCAAATGGAAGAAAACTCAGAACCATATTTTTCTAACTCGGAAAACTGGGTTGGAACAACAGAGACATGCAAGGTCTTGACCTAACTTAAGACAGTAATTTGTGATAAGTGGTGAGTAAGTGGAGGAAGGGAGAAGGGAAATAAAGTCTGCTTTGGACATCCAGTCTTCCAGCAGCCTTTACAAGGGGGGGAAAGTCTCATATATGAGATCCTCTCAGAGCCAAAAAACTTCAAGATAAGCCTAAAAATATTGCAGAACTAATATAATCAAACATACATCATACAACTATGCAACACCTGACTGGATCATCCATGCCCAGGATTTCAGGTTCAGAGGAAAATGTAAAGAAGAAGTTGGCTTCCATTAAACAAGAAGTCTCAAATGTTCATCTATAACCAGATAACCAGAGGCTATGTTAAATATTTACAATCGGGAGCTATGCTCTACCATCGATGGTTACAAAATGGAAAAATTGCCTACATATACCCAAAGCCAATCACAATAACAAAATCGAGGCTTGTCATTAAAAACATTAAGTTTGCATGTTCATTAGCAGACTACACGTGTAGTCTCTAGACAGTCGTGTGCTTAAACCAGACACAATTGGAATCCGGGCTCCTGCAGAAGAATTGACCTGTCTCAGGTCCCTTTCTAGGCTTTCCATTTATGGTGGAGATGATTTCTAACCACCACCAACCACTTCAATAACTACTTCCTTGGGATGGAGAATGGTTCTGGTCAACTCTGCACTCAGACAACAGGGCGGCCCTTCTTTGATTTGTGCTCCTTGATCAACGGTCTGAATTATTTCGGGCATTCTCCCACCAGGAGTTCTGGCTTCTTTTCTTTCGAATTCCCCGACACCAGATCCGTGAAAGGCTCAAGAAATGCCCTGAATCCCCTGTACTCGGACGACCCTGAAGATGCTTGGGAGGATGGGTGCTTTGACAGTCTCCTGTGCCTGTTGAATGTGACCAGGTGACATGAATACGGGCCCAAGCCGGAGGGCTTTCACATTTTGCATTTCAGCGATTGATAATGAACAAAGGAGCAATCCTCTATTCTCTTGAAGTCTTGGTAGCCGAAATGCTGAGAAGAGTACCGTCTCCAAAGGCGTTTTTCATATTTTCGGGATTTCGGCGATTCCAGATGAAAGGGAACGAGTTGTTCCTTGCATTTTGAAACCCTGGTATCCGAAGTGCCAACCAGAGCCAATCGGGCACCACATGTTCCCAGGGTGAATGGTTCCAATAACATCGATGCTTTTCATTTCAAATATCCCGCGAATCCCCATGTCCTCTTTTTTAGGCCTCGACTTTCCACTAGACCTTAGGCCATGACCGCGGGCCGGGCTCTCGGGGATATTTCACTTCATGTCTTGGGTTGGAAAGGAGCCAACCCCTTGTCGTTTAGACCCTCAGTAATCGAAATGTCGAAATAGCAACAGATCCTAGCAAGGCGCCACATGTCCCGACTAGATCGGGCGGCCATAATCACTTCGTAGAATATGCACACTTTCAGGATTTCACGCATCGAGTATTCCATATGTAGTGGAAGGTTGATTCTTTTTCCTATCAAAGTCTCGGTAGCCGAAATCACAATCGAGGGACGATCAGGTGCCATGTGTTCCTCCTTGATCGAATGACCCTGATCATTTCGACGAAACTGAGCATTATCTCCTGTGCTATACTTGGCACAACTCTGTTGACTGCAACCACCCACCGACCGACAATCTCCTCCATTGATCAATCCTCACTGTTGAACACTAGATCGCCCGTCTGCTAACATTTCAAGCCCGAAATGGATATTTTATGCACTACACATTGCACTCATGGTCGCATCCCTGGACAAAATGCATTTGTTGTTATTTTAAGCCCCATTTCCTCACAGTCCATGCCACGGGCTCGAAAGGAGAGAAAACAACCCCCCCTCTTACAATAATTAATGTTAACATTAGGCTCCGCGGGGGATAGAGTCATCCCTGTGATGATCTAAGAACTCATTTGCATCTTAAGTGCCTTGTTGTTGGGCTATGGAGTCATTTATTAAGATGAAAATAAAAAAACAACCAAAAGGACAATATTTACAAAAACAAGGAGTTGTTTAAGGCTAAAACAAAACATTTCTTCAGGAAATGCCCATTTACTGGGCCATTAAAAAGTTCCTCACCCTCCAAATCCTACAACCTGTATGTGTTATTTGAGAATACTTGATAAATTTTGAAGGGCCCGATCCAGAGCGGGTCAAATTTGTTGTGTTTTCCACTATCCTGCCTGGGTGCATCCCACTTAAGCACTAAATCCCCGAGCTCGAATTCCTTCTTTGTGACCTTCCTATCAAATTCCTGCTTGACCTTTTGCTGATGACTATGAGTTGTGTCCATCACATGTTCCCTGATATGTTGCACTTCCACCATTTGATGAATCCTTCTGACCATATGGTCTGGCTCCCCTTCATGATATTGAAAGAATTTTGCTACAGGTAAAGCTAGATGAGTGGGAAAAACAGCCTTTGTCCCATAAACAAGCTGAAAATGTGAGGTGCCCAGGGACTTCTTCATTGTTACTCGATCGGCCCATAGAGAAAATTTGAGCTTTGAATCCCAGGCCCTCTTATTGTCTTCCAACAATCTTTTAATGAGCTTGATTAGAATTTTATTGGAAGATTATGCTAGTCCATTTCCTTGAGGATAATAGGAGGTAGACTGAATTAGTGAAATTTCAAACTGTTCACAGAACTTAATCAGAGGCTCAGACTTGAACGAAGAAACATTATCAGTGACAATTCTGTTGGGACATCTGAATCTGGCTATGATATCCTCCAGGAAGCTGATAATAACCTAGTGAGAAGCACTATTGGTGGGGGTTGCTTCTATCCAGTTAGTGAAATAGTTTGTTGCAGTTAGGATCCATCTGTGCTAGCCCCTTGAAGGAGGATGAATTTCCCCAATGAAGTCCAACCCCCATTGTTGAAAAGGTGTTGAAGCTACCACGGGCTTTAGTAGCAGTAAGTTGAGCTGTTGTTTTCCTGAGAATCTTTGGCATTTGATACAAGCTCTAACTTCTCTGCAGACATCAGTGAACAAGGTGGGCCAGTAGTACCTAGCCCTAAGAATTTTGTGAGCTATGGTCTTCAAAAATGATGCCCTCGACAAAGGCCGCTATGGAACTCAAACATAACTTTCTGGGCTTCCTGTGGGTTCAGACACCTCAGCAACACCCCTAGAGGGTCTCTCCAGTACAAGACTTGATCAATGAGGCAATACCTGATCGCCTTGAGTTTTAAATATCTTGACTTACTTTTACCCATTCCATCAGGAGGCTTCAGCTCTTGCAGAAAGTACAAAATGTCTTGGTACCAGGTGCATTCTGCTAGTGATAAGATGTCATGAGATCTTTTGTTGGACGACCCAACTTGCTAATTTTTTGAGAAAGTATTTATGAAGCTAATCCCAAAGGCCCTGCAATTGGATTCAGCCAACAACTTGGCTAAACCCTACCCTTTAACCAACTTGGTGGGATTTATCTCCAGGTCAAACTCTAAGATCTTGGAAATCCATTTACCTCTTCTCCCATCTATGTCAGGTTGTATAAGGATATCTTTCACAGAGGTTGAAGGAATGTACACAGTCACTTTTGAGTGCAATACATAGACTCTGAAATATTTGAGATCTTTCACTAAGGCATAAGCCTATTTCTCCATGATTTCATACATGATCTCTGCATCTCTTAATGCCTTGTTGAAGAAGGTAATGGGTTTCTCTTGCCCTTCCTCATTTTTCTGCAATATGATTGTTGCTACTGTATCAAAAGAAGCAAATGAAAAAATTAGGAAATCCTTGGAATAGTTAGGACTGATCAGCATAGGTGCCTTAGTCAATGCCCTTTTTATTTGGACAAAATATTCCCTGGGCTCAGCAATCCATTTTACTTCATTTCCCTTTCTGAGCATGGTTGTTATGTGTTTCACCAACTCATCAAAATTTGAGACGAACCTCCTCAGAAAATTAATCTTCCCTCAAAAATCCTGAACTTCCTTTCTAGACCTGGGAAGTGATAGGGTCTGAACTTCCTCTACCCTGCTGGGATCAATTCTCACTCCCTCTAATAATACTATATGACCTAACAACTTCCCCTCCTTCATAGTAAACATAGATTTCTTGGGATTTAAGGAAAGGCCAAATTTTCGGCATTTCAAGAAAACTTTCCTTAAGTGATAGTGGTGCTCCTTATCAGACTTGGAGAAGACTGTGATGTCATCCAGATAGATCACCACAAACTGATCTTTCTCTCCAATGAAGGCCATGTCCATAGCTCACTAAAAAATTTCTCCTACGTTCATAAGTCCAAACGGCATCTTGGCATACATGAATGTGCCCCAGGGAGTGGTGAAGGTTGTCTTCTCTCTGTCCTCGGGCATGATTGATATCTGATTATAGCCAGAGAAACCATCGACCATGGATATTTTGGATGCACCAGTTACCCTTTGCAATATGTGTTCCATGTTGGGCAAGGGATAGTTCTCTTTCTTTGAGCTCCTGTTTAGGTTCCTGAAGTCAACACAGAGCTTGATTTCCCCACTTTTCTTCCTCATCGGGACCAAATTGGCCACCCACTTAGAATATCTCAAGGGGACAATGATTTGGGCATCTAACAACTTCTTTACTTCTCTCTCCATGACAGGCAACAACATGGGATTTATCTGTCTTAAAATCTGCCTAAATGGTTTAGCCTCTTCCTTCAGTGGGATCTTGTGTTCAATGATAGACGTGTCATATGTCTTGAGGTCTCCATATGTCCATGCAAACACATCAGCAAATTCTCTTAATAACTCAACATATTTGGCCCTCTATTCTTTGGTCAGACTGCTTGACAACTTGACAAATTTAGGCTCCTCCTGTGTGCTAATGTTGCACTCAGTTGAATCGACATCTTCATTCGAAACTTTACCCTTTACTGCCACATCATTCCCATCGAACAATCTTTCTAAAGGGACTAGTCCCTTCAGAATGTGATTGCTAAGCAGCTGAATAATCTAGTGATTAGCAATTTTATTTAAAAATACCTCAGGGCAAGGGTGACTTTCAAGGTCAGGATCCTGATCAATGTGTAACATAGAAAATTCATCAATAGACTGCAGAAAATTCTTGATTTCAAGATCGTTTTCGAATACCTTCCAATGTATGACATTGTCTGATACAGATGGCCTATATTTTATCTCAACATCATATTTGATCTTAGGCGGTAGAGGGATCCTGAACAGACTCACTAAAACAGATAAGGAATCGACCAAAGCATTTTTCTCCCTTGGAATAAAAGAGATGTTGAAAGATGATAAGAAATTGTCAATCAGGTCCCATACCTCATCTTTGTAACTCCTGAGCTGAGGATGCTTGGCCCGATAAGTGTTTCTCACTTACCGAATAATCAGCTCAGCATCTTTGAACACTGCTATCTTCTCTATTCCCATTTCTTTTGCATCCATTAAACCCAGAACCAGAGCTTCGTATTCCGCCACATTATTGGTGGTTTCAAATTCTAGCTTGTATGACAGAGATATGGTTTCCTGACAAGGTGACACCAACACCACCCTAGCGTTAGCACCTTCGCTAGAAGAAGCCCCGTCAAAAAAACATCTTCCAAACAAAGGTGATTGGAGGAGGCATCTCGTGATTAAAAATGGGCTACCTTCTGATTTGAAAAGGGGCTTTTGGAGCATCAATGAGATGCAACAAACTAGATCCCAAATCAGTGTCTAGTGCAAAGATAGGGTGATTGGTGGGGTTTGCCTCATCACTAACAATGTAGGCCAGCTGGGATTCTTTGTACAACCTCTTGTGTTCCCCTCCAAAGACTAGAATGGTAGCATATGTGAGATACATTTGTAATGTTCCTCCAAGATTTTTAATCCAAGATCTTGACAACAGCATGCAGAACTTGGGAGGAACACCGACTACTACAACATCCATGACCACACTCTTCATTGGTAGCTGGAATAAAGAGACCACCAAGCCTTTGATGACTCTGAGGCATTGCCCTCTCCTTGAATCAAAAGAGTACAAATCATGGTAAGCCTTTGTCACCTCCAGTCCCAATTCTTCCATGACTATTTTGGGCATAAGATTATGGGAAGCTCCTGAATCCATGAGGCAGTTACGCAACACTTTATCATGTATGTTAAGGGATGTGTAGAAGGGAGGGGATGAATCATCTATGTCTTCTACCATGGGACCCAGGACGACTGCTGGCTTCTCATCCCGAAGATTTATTGAGTCTGTGGAAGGCTAGGGGGGCTCATATCGTAGCAGTTTGGAGAGGGACCTTTTGAAATCTTCATTTTTAACTAGCTCTGAGAGGGGTACAGGAATCCTAATCTTTTGAATCTCATGCTCAAAACTAAAGGAGGAGAGAGGCTTAGGAGGTTCCCTTACCGTGGAGACAGGTTCTTTGGCTACTATTGAAGTATCATGAGTCTTCTTTTCTTTAGTAGTCATTGTTGTAGCTTTAGCGGGCCTTTCTGCTATGAGGGGTTGATCGTGGATATCAAAAATCCCTTCTTTCTTCTTTGACCTGAGATGATTCCTGTTAGAAGTGTTGTTGGCCCTTTCCCCTTTACTCAACTCATTGATTTGAGTAGTGATAAGGGATTCTTCATATGCAGATAGAGTTAAATGGGGAAAAGGGGAAGTGTCCTCAATGCAGTGAATTTCAGGGTCAAGCTCATCCATATCTTCTCCTTCCTCATGAGTGTCTAGGTTATTTTGGAGAGGGGTATGAATTCTTTGATCATCTTTGTCTTTGCCCCTTTTTTCCCTTGGCAAAGCTTGTGGCACATTGTTACCAGGCCTCTTGAAACCTCTATTGTCAGTATTCTAGGGATTTCTGTACACGGGCTTCCCCTCTAACTCCCACCTTTCCATCCTAGTTGAAAGAGATTTCAGCACTTTAGCTACCTCATCCGTTCGAAGGGGAAGGGGAGAGGAATGGGATGAGGAGGCTTCAGTTATCCTCCTGGGTATGTCTTTGTTAGCCTTATTCCTTAGTCAGACAACAACCAATATATTAGACTCTACTTCTATGGCTGCGTCCTGCATGTGAGCTAGAGTGGTGGCTCTCCTTTCCCTCAACAGGAGGCAGAAATCGGGATCAAAAGCGCTATCATAAGTGATATTTGTAGAGGCTTCTGAGGACTTAATATCAGTGGGGATTTTATTGTACATTTTGTTAAATCTTTTGGAGAAGTCAGANTTATTTGAGAATACTTGATAAATTTTGAAGGGCCCGATCCAGAGCGGGTCAAATTTGTTGTGTTTTCCACTATCCTGCCTGGGTGCATCCCACTTAAGCACTAAATCCCCGAGCTCGAATTCCTTCTTTGTGACCTTCCTATCAAATTCCTGCTTGACCTTTTGCTGATGACTATGAGTTGTGTCCATCACATGTTCCCTGATATGTTGCACTTCCACCATTTGATGAATCCTTCTGACCATATGGTCTGGCTCCCCTTCATGATATTGAAAGAATTTTGCTACAGGTAAAGCTAGATGAGTGGGAAAAACAGCCTTTGTCCCATAAACAAGCTGAAAATGTGAGGTGCCCAGGGACTTCTTCATTGTTACTCGATCGGCCCATAGAGAAAATTTGAGCTTTGAATCCCAGGCCCTCTTATTGTCTTCCAACAATCTTTTAATGAGCTTGATTAGAATTTTATTGGAAGATTATGCTAGTCCATTTCCTTGAGGATAATAGGAGGTAGACTGAATTAGTGAAATTTCAAACTGTTCACAGAACTTAATCAGAGGCTCAGACTTGAACGAAGAAACATTATCAGTGACAATTCTGTTGGGACATCTGAATCTGGCTATGATATCCTCCAGGAAGCTGATAATAACCTAGTGAGAAGCACTATTGGTGGGGGTTGCTTCTATCCAGTTAGTGAAATAGTTTGTTGCAGTTAGGATCCATCTGTGCTAGCCCCTTGAAGGAGGATGAATTTCCCCAATGAAGTCCAACCCCCATTGTTGAAAAGGTGTTGAAGCTACCACGGGCTTTAGTAGCAGTAAGTTGAGCTGTTGTTTTCCTGAGAATCTTTGGCATTTGATACAAGCTCTAACTTCTCTGCAGACATCAGTGAACAAGGTGGGCCAGTAGTACCTAGCCCTAAGAATTTTGTGAGCTATGGTCTTCAAAAATGATGCCCTCGACAAAGGCCGCTATGGAACTCAAACATAACTTTCTGGGCTTCCTGTGGGTTCAGACACCTCAGCAACACCCCTAGAGGGTCTCTCCAGTACAAGACTTGATCAATGAGGCAATACCTGATCGCCTTGAGTTTTAAATATCTTGACTTACTTTTACCCATTCCATCAGGAGGCTTCAGCTCTTGCAGAAAGTACAAAATGTCTTGGTACCAGGTGCATTCTGCTAGTGATAAGATGTCATGAGATCTTTTGTTGGACGACCCAACTTGCTAATTTTTTGAGAAAGTATTTATGAAGCTAATCCCAAAGGCCCTGCAATTGGATTCAGCCAACAACTTGGCTAAACCCTACCCTTTAACCAACTTGGTGGGATTTATCTCCAGGTCAAACTCTAAGATCTTGGAAATCCATTTACCTCTTCTCCCATCTATGTCAGGTTGTATAAGGATATCTTTCACAGAGGTTGAAGGAATGTACACAGTCACTTTTGAGTGCAATACATAGACTCTGAAATATTTGAGATCTTTCACTAAGGCATAAGCCTATTTCTCCATGATTTCATACATGATCTCTGCATCTCTTAATGCCTTGTTGAAGAAGGTAATGGGTTTCTCTTGCCCTTCCTCATTTTTCTGCAATATGATTGTTGCTACTGTATCAAAAGAAGCAAATGAAAAAATTAGGAAATCCTTGGAATAGTTAGGACTGATCAGCATAGGTGCCTTAGTCAATGCCCTTTTTATTTGGACAAAATATTCCCTGGGCTCAGCAATCCATTTTACTTCATTTCCCTTTCTGAGCATGGTTGTTATGTGTTTCACCAACTCATCAAAATTTGAGACGAACCTCCTCAGAAAATTAATCTTCCCTCAAAAATCCTGAACTTCCTTTCTAGACCTGGGAAGTGATAGGGTCTGAACTTCCTCTACCCTGCTGGGATCAATTCTCACTCCCTCTAATAATACTATATGACCTAACAACTTCCCCTCCTTCATAGTAAACATAGATTTCTTGGGATTTAAGGAAAGGCCAAATTTTCGGCATTTCAAGAAAACTTTCCTTAAGTGATAGTGGTGCTCCTTATCAGACTTGGAGAAGACTGTGATGTCATCCAGATAGATCACCACAAACTGATCTTTCTCTCCAATGAAGGCCATGTCCATAGCTCACTAAAAAATTTCTCCTACGTTCATAAGTCCAAACGGCATCTTGGCATACATGAATGTGCCCCAGGGAGTGGTGAAGGTTGTCTTCTCTCTGTCCTCGGGCATGATTGATATCTGATTATAGCCAGAGAAACCATCGACCATGGATATTTTGGATGCACCAGTTACCCTTTGCAATATGTGTTCCATGTTGGGCAAGGGATAGTTCTCTTTCTTTGAGCTCCTGTTTAGGTTCCTGAAGTCAACACAGAGCTTGATTTCCCCACTTTTCTTCCTCATCGGGACCAAATTGGCCACCCACTTAGAATATCTCAAGGGGACAATGATTTGGGCATCTAACAACTTCTTTACTTCTCTCTCCATGACAGGCAACAACATGGGATTTATCTGTCTTAAAATCTGCCTAAATGGTTTAGCCTCTTCCTTCAGTGGGATCTTGTGTTCAATGATAGACGTGTCATATGTCTTGAGGTCTCCATATGTCCATGCAAACACATCAGCAAATTCTCTTAATAACTCAACATATTTGGCCCTCTATTCTTTGGTCAGACTGCTTGACAACTTGACAAATTTAGGCTCCTCCTGTGTGCTAATGTTGCACTCAGTTGAATCGACATCTTCATTCGAAACTTTACCCTTTACTGCCACATCATTCCCATCGAACAATCTTTCTAAAGGGACTAGTCCCTTCAGAATGTGATTGCTAAGCAGCTGAATAATCTAGTGATTAGCAATTTTATTTAAAAATACCTCAGGGCAAGGGTGACTTTCAAGGTCAGGATCCTGATCAATGTGTAACATAGAAAATTCATCAATAGACTGCAGAAAATTCTTGATTTCAAGATCGTTTTCGAATACCTTCCAATGTATGACATTGTCTGATACAGATGGCCTATATTTTATCTCAACATCATATTTGATCTTAGGCGGTAGAGGGATCCTGAACAGACTCACTAAAACAGATAAGGAATCGACCAAAGCATTTTTCTCCCTTGGAATAAAAGAGATGTTGAAAGATGATAAGAAATTGTCAATCAGGTCCCATACCTCATCTTTGTAACTCCTGAGCTGAGGATGCTTGGCCCGATAAGTGTTTCTCACTTACCGAATAATCAGCTCAGCATCTTTGAACACTGCTATCTTCTCTATTCCCATTTCTTTTGCATCCATTAAACCCAGAACCAGAGCTTCGTATTCCGCCACATTATTGGTGGTTTCAAATTCTAGCTTGTATGACAGAGATATGGTTTCCTGACAAGGTGACACCAACACCACCCTAGCGTTAGCACCTTCGCTAGAAGAAGCCCCGTCAAAAAAACATCTTCCAAACAAAGGTGATTGGAGGAGGCATCTCGTGATTAAAAATGGGCTACCTTCTGATTTGAAAAGGGGCTTTTGGAGCATCAATGAGATGCAACAAACTAGATCCCAAATCAGTGTCTAGTGCAAAGATAGGGTGATTGGTGGGGTTTGCCTCATCACTAACAATGTAGGCCAGCTGGGATTCTTTGTACAACCTCTTGTGTTCCCCTCCAAAGACTAGAATGGTAGCATATGTGAGATACATTTGTAATGTTCCTCCAAGATTTTTAATCCAAGATCTTGACAACAGCATGCAGAACTTGGGAGGAACACCGACTACTACAACATCCATGACCACACTCTTCATTGGTAGCTGGAATAAAGAGACCACCAAGCCTTTGATGACTCTGAGGCATTGCCCTCTCCTTGAATCAAAAGAGTACAAATCATGGTAAGCCTTTGTCACCTCCAGTCCCAATTCTTCCATGACTATTTTGGGCATAAGATTATGGGAAGCTCCTGAATCCATGAGGCAGTTACGCAACACTTTATCATGTATGTTAAGGGATGTGTAGAAGGGAGGGGATGAATCATCTATGTCTTCTACCATGGGACCCAGGACGACTGCTGGCTTCTCATCCCGAAGATTTATTGAGTCTGTGGAAGGCTAGGGGGGCTCATATCGTAGCAGTTTGGAGAGGGACCTTTTGAAATCTTCATTTTTAACTAGCTCTGAGAGGGGTACAGGAATCCTAATCTTTTGAATCTCATGCTCAAAACTAAAGGAGGAGAGAGGCTTAGGAGGTTCCCTTACCGTGGAGACAGGTTCTTTGGCTACTATTGAAGTATCATGAGTCTTCTTTTCTTTAGTAGTCATTGTTGTAGCTTTAGCGGGCCTTTCTGCTATGAGGGGTTGATCGTGGATATCAAAAATCCCTTCTTTCTTCTTTGACCTGAGATGATTCCTGTTAGAAGTGTTGTTGGCCCTTTCCCCTTTACTCAACTCATTGATTTGAGTAGTGATAAGGGATTCTTCATATGCAGATAGAGTTAAATGGGGAAAAGGGGAAGTGTCTTCAATGCAGTGAATTTCAGGTTCAAGATCATCCATCTCCTCTCCTTCCTCATGAGTGTCTAGGTTATTTTGTAGAGGGGTATGAATTCATTGATCATCTTTGTCTTTGCCCCTTTTTTCCCTTGGCAAAGCTTGTGGCACATTGTTACCAGGCCTCCTGAAACCTCTATTGTCAGTATTCTGGGGATTTCTGTACACGGGCTTCCCCTCTAACTCCCACCTTTCCATCCTAGTTGAAAGAGATTTCAGCACTTTAGCTACCTCATCCGTTTGAAGGGGAAGGGGAGAGGAATGGGATGAGGAGGCTTCAGTTATCCTCCTGGGTATGTCTTTGTTAGCCTTATTCCTTAGTCAGTCAACAACCAATATATTAGACTCTACTTCTATGGTTGCGTCCTGCATGTGAGCTAGAGTGGTGGCTCTCCTTTCCCTCAACAGGAGGCAGAAATCGGGATCAAAAGAGCTAGCATAAGTGATATTTGTAGAGGCTTCTGAGGACTTAATATCAGTGGGGATTTTATTGTACATTTTGTTAAATCTTTTGGAGAAGTCAGAAATAGACTCTCCTTCTTTTCTCTTCAAAGACCCAAACTCTGTCATGTAATACATGAAGTCTTTTCTGTCTCCCCAATGTCTCAAAAAGGAATTATCCAAAGCCTCAATCCCATCAATAGATCCAAGAGGCAGGTCCCTAAACCATTTTCTAGCCTCACCCTCAAGGCTATGAACAAAAATCCTCATCCATACATCTGCATGCATGATAACATGATCATCTATAAAACTGTAAAAGGCTTCAAGGTGTTCTTCTGCAGTTATGTCCCCCTCGCCTGTAAACTTGGACAGTTGCTTGAGGTAGCCATCTACTGGAAGGGCGTTGAGAGGTTGAGGTAGAAGAAGGGGAGCATACCTAGCAGCTATTATAGCCTCCATCCTAGTCATGGGGGGATTTGCTCCTGCCATAGGGATATTGGGTGGAGGAGAACTCGGAGGAGAAGGAGATTGAACAGAGGATACCAGAAATAGGGTTATAGGTGAGAGGGGAATGACAAGGGATTCTCCCTCTAATCCTAGACCAGGAGAAGAAAACTCGGCAGGAACACTTCCGAAATTCAGGAAACAGGAGGCTTCAGAAAAAAATATGTTGCACAACGGAGGAGAAGAAAAAGGAGTTTCCACAGAAGGAGATGGAAAATCACCTGGTTCGACAGTGGAAGTTTCTCCTTGGGAGGATTTTCCTCTTCTGAAAATTGCCTGCGGATCAACTTTAGGTGTAGCTAGAGGTAGTTGTGGATGGGACCATGTATGTCTACCTCTGGAAGCCACAACTAATATAGCAGGTCCTACCCATTGGAGTCGTCACAATGGAGTCGCCAGGTGCACAGTAGAAATATTCAAGGGCTCTGATGCCTAATGCACCTTCAAAATCAGAGGCTCAATGTCGTTCTACCCCAGGGAAAATTTTCGACTTCATCCCCGGCAACGGCGCTAGAAAATGTTAGCGTTGGAAGTCACTCCTAGATTGCAGTAGGAGAAAAGCCCGACACCCATAAGTTTATGTAACGATTTGTTTTTAAAGGGAGATCAAATGGAAGAAAACTCAGAACCATATCGTTCTAACTCAGAAAAATGGTCTAGAACAACAAAGACATGCAAGGTCTTGACCTAACTTAAGCCAGTAATTTGTGATAAGTGATGAGTAAGTGGAGGGAAGGAGAAGGGAAATAAAGTCTACTTTGGACATCCGGTCTTCCAGTAGCCCTTACAAAGGGGTAAAAGTCTCATATATGAGATCCTCTCAGAGCCAAAAAACTTCAATATAATCCTAAAATTATTGTAGAACTAATATAATCAAACATACATCATACAGCTATGCAACACCCGACTGGATCATCCATGCCTAGGATTTCAAGTTCAGAGGAAAAAGTAAAGAAGAAGTTGGCTGCCATTAAACAAGAAGTCTCAAATGTTCATATATAACCAGAAAACCAGAGGCTATGTTAAAGCTTTACATTCAGGAGCTATGCTCTACCATCAATGGTTAGAAAATGGAAAAATTGCCTACATATACCCAAAGCCAATCACAACAACAAAATCGAGGCTTGTCATTAAAAACATTACATCTACATGTTCATTAGCAGACTGCACCTGCAATCTCTAGACAGTCGTGTGCTTAAACCAGACGCAATTGGAATCTTGGCTCATACAGAAGAATTGACCTGTCTCAGGTCCCTTTATGGGCCTTCCATTTATGGTGGAGACGATGTCTAACCACCACCAACCACTTCAATAACTACTTCCTTGGGATGGAGAACGACTCTGGTCAACTCTACACTCAGACAACAGGGCATCCCTTCTTTGATTGATGCTCCTTGATCAAAGGTCTGAATTCTTTCGGGCATTCTCCCACCGGGAGCTCTGGCTTCTTTGCTTTCGAAGTCCCCGACACAAGATTTGTGAAAGGCTCAAGAAATGCCCCGCGTCCCCTGTACTCGGACAACCCTAGAGATGCTTGGGAGGATGGGTGCTTTGACAATCTCATGTGCCTACTAAATGTGACCGGGCACCATGACTACGAGCCCAAGCTAGAGGGCTTTTGCATTTCACATTTCGGCGATTGCTAATGAACGAAGGAGCGACCCTCTGTTCTCTCGAAGTCCCGATAGCCGAAATGATGAGAAGAGTATTGACTCCAAAGGCATTTTTCATATTTTTAGGATTTCGATGATTCTAGATGTAAGGGAACGAGTCATTCCTTGAATTTTGAAACCCCAGTAGTCGAAGTGTCGACCAAAGCCAATCGGGTGCCACGTGTTCCCAGGGTGAATGGTTTCGATCACACCGGTGCTTTGCATTTCAAATATCTTGTGAAACCCCATGTCCTCTTCTTTAGGCCCTGCCTTTCCATCAAACCTTAGACCATGACCGCGGGCTGGGCTCACGGGGCTATCGCACTTCACATCCTGGGGATGGCAAGGAGCAAACCAATTGTCTTTCAGACCCCCGATAACCGAAATGTCGAAATAGCAACGGAGCCCAGCAAGGCGCCACATGTCCCGACTAGATCGAGCGGCCACAATCACTTTGTAGAATATGCATGCTTTTGGGACTTCATGCACCGGGTATTCCATATGTAGTGGAAGGGTGATTCTTTGTCCTATCGAAGTCCCGGTAGCTGAAATCACAATCGATGGACGATCAGGCACCACGTGTTCCTCCTTGATCAGACGGCCCTAATCATTTCGGCGATACTAAGCGCTATCTCCTGTGCTATACTTGGCACAAATTTTTTAACTACAACCACCTGCTGACCGACGATCTACTCCATTGATCGATCCTCACCATTGAACACTGGATCGCCCGTCTGCTAACATTTCGAGCTCGAAAATGGAGATTTTATGTGTTGCACATTACGCTCACAGTCACGTCCCTAGAAAAAATGCATTTGTTGGGATTTTAAGCCCCATTTCCTCACAGTCCATGCCACGAGCTCGAAAGGAGAGAAAACAACCCCCCCTCTTACAAGAATTAATGTTAACAATAGGAGTTCCTCTGATTACTTCTGATATTATCAGAGAGCTTTGTCTCTGACCCTCCGATCGCACCTACCAAATTTAATGCCAAAATGGTCGCTTGGATATATAAATGGAACATGGTCATGTTATTCTTATCCAACCATGATTAATTGAGAAAATATCCCCTAGGTCAAAACGCACCAAGCTATTGCATTTGAAGCTCTGAATTATCCCTACTCAACACATGGTGACATAATACAAGTAAGTGCACCACACCTTTATTTTTCTCTAAGGTTAGGGTCAGGTTTTCATTTACTTCTCAGCCTTTTCTTTGTTTCTTTATTTGTCTCCCTAAGTAGATAGTTTTTTTCATCCCTCATCACCTTACCTTTGTCTAATCCCTTGTTATTACTCATCTTCTTCCCATTATGAAGATCGTTCTTTTCCCTAAAACGAATGTCCAATCGGCCCTATTTCTTTCACCACAACAACTCTTATTTCCTTCCTTACAATCGATATGTTCAATTCCTAAATCTTGATCAAAGCACATAGACTTAGATTGGAATGATTCTAGGGACTTTGAAACCTTTAAATCCATTCTTGGTAATTCCCAAAATCACCATACTCCGCTCACAGAAAAATCCTGTTGACGGGCCAAATTGACCGTCCATCAACTTGAAGAACTAGTATGGTCCGAGGTTGTCTAAATAACCCAATCCGTTTGGTGTAACTTGTTCTGACGGGTTTAATGGCTCTATTAGTCAATCTAATAATCCTAAAAGAAACGAATAAAAGAGAGAAATAACTAACTAATTACTAAACACTATATATATGTACATATGCTCTAACGTAACTGTAGTAGTTGTATTTAAGCAGAAGATATACAAGT
>JZKD02S1674148.1:119934-134890 GCA_000966675.3 Picea glauca | reverse complement strand
GAAAATAACTGCTTTGATCATATCATAGGAGTTACTTTCAACTACTACGACATGATCAGATGAGTTTCTTTCAAGTGCTCTCATCCTTACTACGAAACCTATGGAAAATCCCTCCGATAATCGATCAAAATAGTTAAGATTAACTCCTTCAACCTCATCGGAGGAATTCTTACTAACTCCTCTGATGCGATCAACATAGTTTCCCTTAAATAATCTGATCACCACTCTTTCAATCTTCTTCCACTTTATCGGAGCAATTAATAATAACTTCTCCAATCTGTATCGGAGAAATTAGTTCCTTGGCCTCTAATTTCGATTTTTAGGCCTAATGCTCTGGATTTAGGAGTGGAACGAATTGATTAGTAGATTGAATACAATAAACACAAAGATATGAAGAGTAACACAGATATCCAGTGAACAATATTTTCTATTGAATAATGAAATAGGTTGAAATTGTAAAACTGCGGAACTGAAACACTTGCTCGAATGGTGGTAGCTATCTATGAGAAGAGATGTGGTTGCTACGCACATATGTCTAAGCAGAATGGATTACAATGAGGCTCCAGAGGCCTTTTTGATATTACTCATGAATGCCAAAACCCTAGACATAAAAAAACCTAACCCTAGAAGGTGAAATGCCAAAAGTCATGTGGGTCCCTATGGATAAGTTGGTGTAAATTGGTACCTCAACTTCCCAGGGTCATAACTTTTGCATACGACCTCTGTTTGAGGCACATCATAGCCCGTTGGAAATCTCTTTCAGAGAAATGCACATTCTTCCATCAAACTTTGACTTTGTCTACAGTTTGACTATGGCAAGCCAAAAAAACATTATTTAGGGCCCCAAAACAACCCTGGAAGTATAACAAGATGTGTTGACATGAAAACATACAAAATAATATAGTTGGATTAGGCTAGAGGCCACCGGTATCCACTTGGAGGATGTGTGGGGATTCAAACAGCCCCAAAAGTATAGAACCCATAATTACAAAAAAGTATAGAAAAACATGTTGAACAAAAATGAACAAGAGGATCCAGTTGGAATAGGTGGGTGGACACCAATATCCACCTAGATCAATCCTCCCCCTTTAGAAAGAAATGGTCTCCATTGCATTGAGTTCCCCCATCAAGTGAGGAAACTTTTGTTGGATTTGGCCCCGGGTGAGCCACTTGCCTTAGTGTAGGAGTTACCTTGCCTTGACAGCCCGATAAAGTTGGATCTTATGTTGGCGAGTGCCCTTGACATGTGTGTCCACTATATGATCAATGGATGCTTGTTCCATGCAGTCAGGGTTAATTTATGTTGTTGTCACTTGTTCTGCGATCTTTGAGATGTCCAATAATGGTGGAAAATATGGCCGAAGGAGGTCCACATTGAACATTGGATGCAAGCCAAGGAAGGGTGGAGTGTTGAGCTCAAAATCATTTCTACCCATAGCCTTGGTGATAGTGTAAGGCCCATAGCGAAGTGGGAGAAGCTTCCGTTGGGGCCCTGTGAGACATTCCTTCTGCAAATGTAACCAGACTTTGTTGCCAACCTGAAATTGGTTTGGTACCCTATGTTGATCATGGCGTTGCTTTTACTTAGCATTGGATTTCTTCAAAATCTCCTGGACCTGTTGGAAGATGTGTTGAATCCGCTCAATGAATCTGGTGGATTTTTCGATCGTAGACTAATCATGGGAAGAGTCTGTCTATGTGGTGGAAAGAGGAAGTGCAACATCAATGGGTCCCAAGGGTTGGAATCCCAGACCCACCTGAAATAGGATATGGTTGGTGGAGCTATGGAGAGCCCTATTGTAACTTTGTTGAACATAGGGGATACTCTCATCCCATGTACATGGATTCTTATAATTGTACATGCGCAGGATGTGCACAATCATCTGATTGACGAACTTTGTTTCGTCGTCTGTTTGGGGGTGGAAAGCAGTGGATTTTGTGAGCTTGGTGTCTAATAGTGACCAGAGACTTGACCAAAATATGTTGAGGAACCTATTGTCCTGGTCAGAGATGATGGTCTGTGGTATCCTAAAGTGGACCCACACTCGTTCGAAGAAGAGATTGGCAGTATCTGTTGTTGTGATATTCTTCTTGCAAACTATGAGGATGGCCATCTTCGAAAACCGATCAACGACCACAAATACACAGTCATTTCCTTTCTTGGTGGATGGAAGGCCCGACATGTAATCCATTGAGATGGATTCCCAAGGATTATCAAGAGTAGGAAGAAGGGTGTATAAGCCTTGATTCTTGATGGATGGCTTGGAAATGGTACAAGAAGTGATAGATCTAATATACTTGTTGACGTCTTTTAGAATTTTTGGCCAATAAAAATGTTTCTAAAGAATCAGCACAGTTTTCTCCATGCCAAAATGTCCTGTCATCTGACTATAGTGGGCTTGACAAATCATCTTTGCACGCTCACTTGTCATAATATTTTGTCCTGGATGTGAAAATCGGTGACAGTCACGCCTGTACCCAATAGCTGATAGGTGGTGGCAAAGTCTGGATCTTGCTGATAAAGTTGGGGCCACTCAGATGCTTCATGTACACATGAATGGAGCATAGTGGTGAGTGTAGCCACAGGAGGTAAAGTGAGGCAATCAATGACATGATTTGAGATAGTTGTCTTATACTTGATGTTGATATGGAACTGCTACAGGTAGGTGGACCACTTCTGATGGTGGTCGTTCTGCAATTTCCTGTGTGTATGTATGAACTGCAAAGGCTTGTGATTAGTGTGTATGATCATCTCTTTTCCCAGAATCTAATGTTTCCATTGACGACATGCTTGTACAATGGAATACATTTCCTTATCATAGGTGGGATATTTTCGGAAAGTACCTAATAATGTATCACTATGGTATGCCATTGGATGATCGTGTTGAGTGAGAACTACGCCCACAACATAGTCAGATGCATCAGTATCAATCTTGAATATTTGTTGTAGATCAAACAAGGAGAGTACTAGAGCTGAGCACAAGTGATGCTTCAGATAATTTAACGTTCGTTGTTGTTCCTCCACACAAAATTGGCCCTGCCACTGCCCTCGGTCACTTGGATGAGGGCCCATGCAATATGGGAGAATCCCAATGCCAACCATCAGTAGAAGTTGGCTAGTCCCAAGAAGCTCTGAATCTCGGTCAGTGTGGTCGGGGCTGGCCAGTCACGGATGAATTGTATCTTAGCTAGATCAACATGTTCCCTATGCTCATAAAAAATATATCCCAAGTATTGGACCATGTTCATGCCAAAAGATTATTTTTCCAGGTTGGCATACAGCTTTTCGATGCAGACCACCAACCCTCGGGCCAGGATCCGCACAAGATCGATTCTTCCTTTCAGATCCGCAGAACTGGAACAGTTCTTTCGGGCTCTCAGTGGAACCCCACAAATCCGATCCATAGGTCCTTCACCTCCACATGGCCTCCAAACATGACCGTGACTTTTTTCGAAAAATGAATTTCGGATTTCGGGACTCCGTGAATCGGGAGTTCGCAATGTTGTGACTCCTCGATCCTTTGACATTCCGACTCCCGAACTTCAAAACCCTGATGGATTCCGGATTTCCACCATGCGTCCCCTAATATGGAAGCTCTTGACCTCTTTAGGTCTTTGACGGGCCTTCTCCTCTGCTTATACGAGAGTTAAACCTCGTGCAGCTCCCCCTGATTTGATGGCTAATGACTATCCACGCAAGATATGATGGCTCATATCTCTTTATCTTGCGCTACACTTTCCTACCTGCGCCTGGACACGAAACTCAATGGTCCAGATCTCTTCTCCCAGCACCAATCCAATGGCAACTATAGCTCCCTCCTGAGCTTATGTTTCTTCCCGAACTTGGAAGACTTCCAAAGTATCAAAGGTATTGGCCTTTGCTTCTGCTATGAAGCCTGTAACCCTAGCTTCCACCTGCATTATAAGGACGTTGTCCCTCCTGAGCTTTGTCAACTCTGAACCCTCCAAATGGTTTCCTTGGCCTCCTACTCCTCTCGGTTATGGCTTTGTGCACAAAGGAACTGTTCCTCCTGAGATTTCCTCTCTGAACCTAAAAGGTTCCTTCAAACTCTGCGACCTCTTGCAGGGTCCTTTGCACGAAATGGTGTTATCCGTCCTGAGATTCTCTCTGATCGAACTTCTAAGGGACTCAACCCTTTCTCTCCTTCAGATGGATATTTGTGCCCTCTTGGAAGTCTCTTGCTCAAACATTCCTTGCTGAGCCTGCAGGGTGTTCAGTAGCCCTATGAGTGTTTTTCTCCTTAAACACTTTTCCTAACACAAAACTCAAAGGAGTTCCTTTGTGCACTCTGTGCACTTGCTCAATGCCCTCTTGGAAGAGCTCTCCGGAGTCCTTAGTGACTCTATTTTCTTCTCAATGAACTCAATATAGAGTTCTCCTCCAAATTCATCCAGTGCATTCACTTGATTCCCTCCTGGCAGAGCCTCACAGAATTCTCAGAAATTTTGTCTTCTATGTGCCTTCCTCTACACAGTCTCACCTCCAAGGTGTTCAGCAACCTTGAGGCTTCTCCCTGAGTCTAAGACTTCTTCTGGTGTGCCCTCCTGGCACGTCTCGATCCAAATTCCACAGAATTTGGAAGTGCACTCTATGCACTAGCTTTCAGAACCTGTAGTGTTCTGTCATGCACTCCTTGCATGAAGCCTCGAAGAACCCAGACCTGAAATCAAAGAACTCAACAGACAGGGACTTCTGCCTATAACCTGCAAATGCATACCTAATCATACATCTACAGCATATAATGAACACACAAAGATGTTCATTCGTGAATACATAAACACACAAAGAATCTCATGCAGGAAAAACTGCTCTTTGTGTTAATCTGAAATGTCTGTATAAGGTTACAAACACTGGACTACAACTGAGTCTCAGTTCTTTCTTCTCTAACTTATTCTCTTGTCTCTCTCAACTCTACAGACTCTAACTCTACTTCTTCCTTGACTAACTCAAAAATAATATCAAGAGATCTTTTACATGAGGGGGCTCTTTGAGCTCTTCCCTCCAAGCTACCTACCCTCATAAATTACATTCAATTACAATGAATGGGTTTTCTAGTCTGAATCGGATCTAGATCCCAACCTTACAACCATTAAGGCAACCTTTTCCTAAAGCCTACACATACACATGGCTTTTGGCTCCACGGCCTTACAAACATTTAACACATTAAATTCAAATTCAAAATTTGAACAACCAAGAGGGTTGCACCTCTCCTCTTCATTGAATGTGTGCGTATGCTAAGCTGGCTAGCTGGCCCGTAGCTGGGTTCTAAAGTGATGCTCCTACATCATACTCCTCTGTTGTGAAAAATTCATGAGATCCCCAGCTTGGCTGTCGAAATCCACCTGGATCCCAAACAGTTCTCTGGAGCTGTCCATCCGCTCCATCTCTTTTTTGTTGCCACTGCCCTACAACTCTTACAGGTCTCTTGTTGTTCACCTTCCCTTCATTGTCATCTTCTGTTGATCTCAACATCAACTTTCTGATTTGCTCAATTGTCTCATCCAGCTGCTCCCATGGCTGGCTCTCCTTTTGCAGTCTGCTCGGCTGCACTTCTTCTCTGCAAATGGGCTGATCAACTAGATCTCCCATGCTGTCTTCTTCTTCTGTGGCATTATCTGGCCACTCTGCTACAGATTCTAGCTCTGCAGTCTCCTTATTGAACTGTTGTTTAGCTTCTCCCTGTGATATATTGACTGTCACTTCTCCTTGTGTTGGCTCAAGTCCAAATTCTCCCAGCTACTCCTCAGATTGGAATTCTCCTTTGTCTTCTGTTGCATACCTCGGCATGGCAGTCGTCATCATCTGTCCAGCTCCCTGGTTGAAATTTCTAAGTGATTCCTCGGAAGGCTCCTCTGCTAACATCAGCATGATTGTCTTCTCTTGGCAGTCATCTACTGGCTCTGGATTGTTTAACCAATCCTCTAGCATCTCCATCTCCTTCTCCCATGGAGTGAGCATCTCAACTNCGAAGGAGGTCCACATTGAACATTGGATGCAAGCCAAGGAAGGGTGGAGTGTTGAGCTCAAAATCATTTCTACCCATAGCCTTGGTGATAGTGTAAGGCCCATAGCGAAGTGGGAGAAGCTTCCGTTGGGGCCCTGTGAGACATTCCTTCTGCAAATGTAACCAGACTTTGTTGCCAACCTGAAATTGGTTTGGTACCCTATGTTGATCATGGCGTTGCTTTTACTTAGCATTGGATTTCTTCAAAATCTCCTGGACCTGTTGGAAGATGTGTTGAATCCGCTCAATGAATCTGGTGGATTTTTCGATCGTAGACTAATCATGGGAAGAGTCTGTCTATGTGGTGGAAAGAGGAAGTGCAACATCAATGGGTCCCAAGGGTTGGAATCCCAGACCCACCTGAAATAGGATATGGTTGGTGGAGCTATGGAGAGCCCTATTGTAACTTTGTTGAACATAGGGGATACTCTCATCCCATGTACATGGATTCTTATAATTGTACATGCGCAGGATGTGCACAATCATCTGATTGACGAACTTTGTTTCGTCGTCTGTTTGGGGGTGGAAAGCAGTGGATTTTGTGAGCTTGGTGTCTAATAGTGACCAGAGACTTGACCAAAATATGTTGAGGAACCTATTGTCCTGGTCAGAGATGATGGTCTGTGGTATCCTAAAGTGGACCCACACTCGTTCGAAGAAGAGATTGGCAGTATCTGTTGTTGTGATATTCTTCTTGCAAACTATGAGGATGGCCATCTTCGAAAACCGATCAACGACCACAAATACACAGTCATTTCCTTTCTTGGTGGATGGAAGGCCCGACATGTAATCCATTGAGATGGATTCCCAAGGATTATCAAGAGTAGGAAGAAGGGTGTATAAGCCTTGATTCTTGATGGATGGCTTGGAAATGGTACAAGAAGTGATAGATCTAATATACTTGTTGACGTCTTTTAGAATTTTTGGCCAATAAAAATGTTTCTAAAGAATCAGCACAGTTTTCTCCATGCCAAAATGTCCTGTCATCTGACTATAGTGGGCTTGACAAATCATCTTTGCACGCTCACTTGTCATAATATTTTGTCCTGGATGTGAAAATCGGTGACAGTCACGCCTGTACCCAATAGCTGATAGGTGGTGGCAAAGTCTGGATCTTGCTGATAAAGTTGGGGCCACTCAGATGCTTCATGTACACATGAATGGAGCATAGTGGTGAGTGTAGCCACAGGAGGTAAAGTGAGGCAATCAATGACATGATTTGAGATAGTTGTCTTATACTTGATGTTGATATGGAACTGCTACAGGTAGGTGGACCACTTCTGATGGTGGTCGTTCTGCAATTTCCTGTGTGTATGTATGAACTGCAAAGGCTTGTGATTAGTGTGTATGATCATCTCTTTTCCCAGAATCTAATGTTTCCATTGACGACATGCTTGTACAATGGAATACATTTCCTTATCATAGGTGGGATATTTTCGGAAAGTACCTAATAATGTATCACTATGGTATGCCATTGGATGATCGTGTTGAGTGAGAACTACGCCCACAACATAGTCAGATGCATCAGTATCAATCTTGAATATTTGTTGTAGATCAAACAAGGAGAGTACTAGAGCTGAGCACAAGTGATGCTTCAGATAATTTAACGTTCGTTGTTGTTCCTCCACACAAAATTGGCCCTGCCACTGCCCTCGGTCACTTGGATGAGGGCCCATGCAATATGGGAGAATCCCAATGCCAACCATCAGTAGAAGTTGGCTAGTCCCAAGAAGCTCTGAATCTCGGTCAGTGTGGTCGGGGCTGGCCAGTCACGGATGAATTGTATCTTAGCTAGATCAACATGTTCCCTATGCTCATAAAAAATATATCCCAAGTATTGGACCATGTTCATGCCAAAAGATTATTTTTCCAGGTTGGCATACAGCTTTTCGATGCAGACCACCAACCCTCGGGCCAGGATCCGCACAAGATCGATTCTTCCTTTCAGATCCGCAGAACTGGAACAGTTCTTTCGGGCTCTCAGTGGAACCCCACAAATCCGATCCATAGGTCCTTCACCTCCACATGGCCTCCAAACATGACCGTGACTTTTTTCGAAAAATGAATTTCGGATTTCGGGACTCCGTGAATCGGGAGTTCGCAATGTTGTGACTCCTCGATCCTTTGACATTCCGACTCCCGAACTTCAAAACCCTGATGGATTCCGGATTTCCACCATGCGTCCCCTAATATGGAAGCTCTTGACCTCTTTAGGTCTTTGACGGGCCTTCTCCTCTGCTTATACGAGAGTTAAACCTCGTGCAGCTCCCCCTGATTTGATGGCTAATGACTATCCACGCAAGATATGATGGCTCATATCTCTTTATCTTGCGCTACACTTTCCTACCTGCGCCTGGACACGAAACTCAATGGTCCAGATCTCTTCTCCCAGCACCAATCCAATGGCAACTATAGCTCCCTCCTGAGCTTATGTTTCTTCCCGAACTTGGAAGACTTCCAAAGTATCAAAGGTATTGGCCTTTGCTTCTGCTATGAAGCCTGTAACCCTAGCTTCCACCTGCATTATAAGGACGTTGTCCCTCCTGAGCTTTGTCAACTCTGAACCCTCCAAATGGTTTCCTTGGCCTCCTACTCCTCTCGGTTATGGCTTTGTGCACAAAGGAACTGTTCCTCCTGAGATTTCCTCTCTGAACCTAAAAGGTTCCTTCAAACTCTGCGACCTCTTGCAGGGTCCTTTGCACGAAATGGTGTTATCCGTCCTGAGATTCTCTCTGATCGAACTTCTAAGGGACTCAACCCTTTCTCTCCTTCAGATGGATATTTGTGCCCTCTTGGAAGTCTCTTGCTCAAACATTCCTTGCTGAGCCTGCAGGGTGTTCAGTAGCCCTATGAGTGTTTTTCTCCTTAAACACTTTTCCTAACACAAAACTCAAAGGAGTTCCTTTGTGCACTCTTTGCACTTGCTCAATGCCCTCTTGGAAGAGCTCTCCAGATTCCTTAGTGACTCTGTTTTCTTCTCAATGAAATCGAAATAGAGTTCTCCTCCAAATTCATCCAGTGCATTCACTTGATTCCCTCCTGGCAGAGCCTCACAGAATTCTCAGGAATTTTGTCTTCTATGTGCCTTCCTCTACACAGTCTCACCTCCAAGGTGTTCAGCAACCTTGAGGCTTATCCCTGAGTCTAAGACTGCTTCTGGTGTGCCCTCCTGGCACGTCTCGGTCCAAATTCTACAGAATTTGGAAGTGCACTCTATGCACTAGCTTTCAGAACCTGTAGTGTTCTGTCATGCACTCCTTGCATGAAGCCTCAAAGAACCCAGACCTGAAATCAAAGAACTCAACAGATAGGGACTTCTGCCTATAACCTGCAAATGCATACCTAATCATACATCTACAGCATATAATGAACACACAAATATGTTCATTCGTGAATACATAAACACACAAAGAATCTCATGCGGGAAAAACTGCTCTTTGTGTTAATCTGAAATGTATGTACAAGGTTACAAACACTGGACTACAACTGAGTCTCAGTTCTTTCTTCTCTAACCTATTCTCTTGTCTCTCTCAACTCTACAGACTCTAACTCTACTTCTTCCTTGACTAACTCAAAAATAATATCAAAAGATCTTTTACATGAGGGGGCTCTTTGAGCTCTTCCCTCCAAGCTACCTACCCTCAAAAATTACATTCAATTACAATGAATGGGTTTTCTAGTCTGAATCGGATCTAGATCCCAGCCTTACAAACATTAAGGCAACCTTTTCCTAAATCCTGCACATACACATGGCTTTTGGCTCCACGGCCTTACAAACATTTAACACATTAAATTCAAATTCAAAATTTGAACAACCAAGAGGGTTGCACCTCTCCTCTTCATTGAATGTGTGCGTATGCTAAGCTGGCTAGCTGGCCCGTAGCTGGGTTCTAAAGTGATGCTCCTACATCATACTCCTCTGTTGTGAAAAATTCATGAGATCCCCAGCTTGGCTGTCGAAATCCACCTGGATCCCAAACAGTTCTCTGGAGCTGTCCATCCGCTCCATCTCTTTTTTGTTGCCACTGCCCTACAACTCTTACAGGTCTCTTGTTGTTCACCTTCCCTTCATTGTCATCTTCTGTTGATCTCAACATCAACTTTCTGATTTGCTCAATTGTCTCATCCAGCTGCTCCCATGGCTGGCTCTCCTTTTGCAGTCTGCTCGGCTGCACTTCTTCTCTGCAAATGGGCTGATCAACTAGATCTCCCATGCTGTCTTCTTCTTCTGTGGCATTATCTGGCCACTCTGCTACAGATTCTAGCTCTGCAGTCTCCTTATTGAACTGTTGTTTAGCTTCTCCCTGTGATATATTGACTGTCACTTCTCCTTGTGTTGGCTCAAGTCCAAATTCTCCCAGCTACTCCTCAGATTGGAATTCTCCTTTGTCTTCTGTTGCATACCTCGGCATGGCAGTCGTCATCATCTGTCCAGCTCCCTGGTTGAAATTTCTAAGTGATTCCTCGGAAGGCTCCTCTGCTAACATCAGCATGATTGTCTTCTCTTGGCAGTCATCTACTGGCTCTGGATTGTTTAACCAATCCTCTAGCATCTCCATCTCCTTCTCCCATGGAGTGAGCATCTCAACTATGTGCTCCTCTTCTGTTGTCAGCTTCAGTGCTACAACTATCTCCTTTTCATCTCCCTGGCTAAAACTTTCGAGCCATTCTTCTGAATGCTCCTTTTCCTCTACTTGGGTAGCCTCTAATAACTGCTCCATCTCTTCTACAGTCATAGCTGGCTGTATTTCTGTTGTTTTTGATGCATTGGTAACACACATCCTGGCCTCAACTGGGTTATATGGCAGGAATATCTGAATTCCTCCAATGATCAGAATGTCCTTCTTATATTCCTTCTCTGTCATCTCTCCATGCTGATATGAACTCACCTCTGAGCTCATCTACTCTACCTTTCCCACCTGGCAGTATGGGAGTTCTCTGCTACCCACCTGGAAGTCTATGAGATCAATCAATCCCATCTCATTAGACACCTAGCAATATGAACCTTTTGTCATGCCCTCTTGGAAGTCTTTGAGATCATCTAGTGATTTCAATTCATCCTCAATGTCACTGAGATTTCTCCCAACTTCTGGCTCACAGACATGAACCACTTCCTCCTCTGGTTCGTTGAGGTCTTCAGCTTACCTCAACCATATTTTCAACAACCTCCATTGTCTTCTGGCCAAAAACTTATGAATCGGCCATTTTACCTTCCTCCTCAGAGGCCATTCATACACCCATCTCGATTTTGCATCTTCCTGCATTTGAAATGCGAGCTCCTCCATCCTCGCTCTGATCTCAGCAAGCTCGTTATCCATCACATCTTTTCCCTGTTGTTGGTGGTTCTTCTTTCCACCGCGCTTATGGCCTTCAGTAGTCATCTTCCCCTTATTCCTGCCCTCTTAGCAATCTTGTTGTTGTCGCTCTGCAACCGTGAGTGCTTCCAGCCTCTTCCTACAGTCCTCTCGACGGTCTCATTTGTTTGTTGCACACCTTGCAAAAATCTCCATAGAGTTTCAATATTTTGTTTCCCTTTTTCCTCTGTCTGCAAGCTTCCGCTGTCGCCTACAAAAGTAAAATCTTGCTCTGATACCACATTGACGCAGACCCCCGACCCTCAGGCTAGGATCCACATAGGATCAATTCTTCCTTTCGGATTCACAGAACTGGAACAGTTCTTTCGCGCTCTCAGTGGAACCCCACGAATCTGATCCACAAGTCCTTCACCTCCACACGGCCTCTAGACATGACCATGACTTTTTCCGAAAAAGGAATTTTGGATTTCGGGACTCCGTGAATCAGGAGTTCGCAATGCAGCGACTCCTCGATCCTTTGACACTCCAACTCCTAATCTCCGAAACCCTGACGGCTTCCGGAGTTCCACCACGTGTCCCCTAAGATGGACGCTACTGACCTCTTTGGGTCTTTGATGGGCCTTCTCCTCTTCTTATATGAGGTTTAAACCTCATGCAGCTCCCCCTAATCCGATGGCTATCAGCTATCCACGCAATATCTGACGGCTCAGATATCTTTCTCTTGCACTGCTCTATCCTGCCTGTGCCTGGACACGAAACTCAATGGTCCAGATCTCTTCTCCCAGCACCGATCTAATGACAATTGTAGCTCCCTCTTGAGCTTTTGTTTCTTCCCGAACTTAGAAGACTTCCAAAGTATCAAAAGTCTTGGCCTTTGCTTCTGCTATGAAGCCTATAACCCTATCTTCCGCCTGCATTCTAAGGACGTTGTCCCTCCTGAGCTTTGTCAACTTTGAACCCTCCAAAGGGTTTCCTTGGCCTCCTACTCCTCTCGGCTATGGCTCTGTGCGCAAAGGCATTATTCCTCCTGAGATTTCCTCTCTGAACCTAAAAGGTTCCTTCGAACTCTGCGGCCTCTTGCAGGGTCCTTCGCACGAAATAGTGTTATCTGTCCTGAGTTTCTCCCTGCTTGAACTTCTAAGGGACTCAACCCTTTCTCTCTTTTAGATGGATATGTGTGCCCTCTTGGTAGCCTCTTACTTAAGAACTCCTTTTTAAGCCTGCAGGGTGTTCAGTAACCCTGTGAGTGTTTTTCTCCTTAAACGCTTTTCCTAACACAGAACTCAAAGGAGTTCCTTTGTGCACTCTATGCACTTTCTCAATGCCCTCCTGGCAGAGCTCTTAAGATTCCTTAGTGACTCTTTTTCTTCTCAATGAACTTGAAATAGATTTTTCCTCCAAATGCATCCAGTGAATTCGCTCAATGCCCTCCTGGCAGAACCTCACAGAATTCTCAGGAATTATATCCTCTCGGTGCCTTCCTCTGCACAGTCTCACCTCCAAGGTGTTCAACAACCTTGAGGCTTCTCCCTGAGTCTAAGACTTCCTCTGGTGTACCCTCCTGGCACATCTTTGTCCAAATTCCATATAATTCGAAAGTGCACTCTATGCACTGGCTTTCAAAACCCACAGTTTTCTATCATGCACTCCTTGCATGAAGCCTCGAAGAACCTAGACCTGAAATCAAAGAACTCAACAGACAACAACTTTTTCCTCTAACCTACAAATGCATACCTAATCATACATCTACAACATATAATGAACAAACAAATACGTTCATTCATCAATACATAAACACACAAAGAATCTCATGCAGGAAAAATTTCTCTTTGTATTAATCTGAAATGTTTGTACAAGGTTACAAAGACTGGACTACAACTGAGTCTCAGTTCTTTCTTCTCTAACCTATTCTCTCATCTCTCTTGACTCTAAAGACTCTACCTCTACTTCTTCCTTGACTAACTCAAAAATAAGATCAAAAGATCTTTTACATGAGGGGGCTCTTTGAGCTCATCCCTCCAAGCTACCTACCCTCATAAATTACATTCAATTACAATGAATGGGTTGTCTACTCTGAATCGGATCTAGATCCTATCCTTACAACCATTATGGGAACCTTTTCCTAAAGCATGCGCATACACATGGATTTTGGCCCCACGGCCTTGCAAACATTTAACACATTAAATTCAAATTCAAAATTTGAACAACTGAGAGAGTTGTGCCTCTCCTCTTCATTGAATGCGCGCGTATTTTGAGCTGGTTGGTTGGCACATAGCTGGGCTTTGGAGTGATGCTCCTGCATCACTTGTGTTCTCGCAGAGTGCTCAAAACCTATTGAATATGTCGCATGTCCTCCTCCCACATTCTGCTGAAGATGAGGATGTCATCCAAATATACCACCACCAAGGAGTTGGTGAAGGGTCTCAATACATCATCCATTAACCTCATGAAAGTGGTTGGTGCATTTTTTAAGCCAAAGGGCATGACTAAAAATTCGAAGAGACCTTCTTTAGATTTTAAGGTTGTCTTCCATACATCAGTTGGTTCGATGGGAACCTAGTGGTAGCTGAACTTTAGGTTAATCTTGTTGAAGAAATTTTCTCCCTTGAGTTGGTCAAGAAGGTCATCAATCATGGGAATGGGGTACCGGTTCCTGACTGTGATTTTGTTTAAGTCTATGTAATCAATGCAAAGTCACCGAGTCTCATCCTTCTTCTGAAACAATACAATCAGGCTTCCGCAAGGGGAGGAACTGGGTACCATGTGCCCCTTTTGAATAATCTCTTGGATATCACACCTGATTTTGTCATTTTACATCAACAAGCGATGATAGACTGGTCCATTAGGTAGAGGTGTGTCGAGGGTCAGATCAATTGGATGTTTGACTTGGTAGTGTGTTGGTACCCTTGTAGGTGAGGAGAAGATGTCTCTATATTATTCCACGATCTCATCCACTTGATTTTGTTGCAAACAAAGGCTTTGTGTAGAGGCCACGGATGTGGCGGAGACCTTCTTCTTACTGTGAGCATGAATAAAAAAGAAGATGAACTTCCCGATCTGTGAGATGACCTTACTGCATTACTTAACAGAGATTAAAGAAATAGCAGTAGGCAACACTACCTCTGGTATCATGTACAATTGTCTACGTAAGTAATAATAACACTGTGGGGTCTAGACTCATACACAACATGATGCTTCCACAAATATTGTTGTCCTAAAATAACATCACAAACTTCAAGAAGAGAAATATCACACAGTACCTCATCTTTGAAAGGCTTGATGTCATAGGGCAGACGACATTGTTGGATGACACAAAGATCTCTTCCTTGGCAAAGCCAACCGATGGTGTAGGGCTACGGGTGCGTTGTCGTTGGTAGGTCCATCCGCTTGACAACCTCTACTGAAATCAGGCTCTTCTGACTACTAATATCGAGAAAGAAATGAAGCGAAGCCCCCTTTACCCACATCTGCAAGTGAAAGAGGCATTCCCCTTCCTCTGGTTATTCTAGTTTGTTTGGTCAGACTTTGGTGGTAGAGACAGTGGCATTGGGTTCTGTTGGGGACCTATAATCATAGGTAACTCGATTCTTCGACTATTGATTTGGCGTTTCTCTC
>JZKD02S1674148.1:94915-114097 GCA_000966675.3 Picea glauca | reverse complement strand
TCACCTATTTTCGCGTGTTCAACATGTCTTTGTCCGAGGCTGTTTCTGGGCAAATGAAAACTAATTTTAAGAAACCGAGAGAGGTTTTTCTACGTAACGGGATGAAGAACAAACAACTCTTTCATTTTTTTCACAGGTGCCACGATCAGGGAGAATCGAAGCTATCTTCGAGGCCCTTTTTTCCAGATTTTCATTTTTCCGTTACAGTCTTGATTTTGCGGGAGCTATTACGGCCAACTGGAGGAGAATTTGGCGAAACCGAAGGAGGTTTTTGTCTAGGAAATGACCATCTACAATAACCTCTTTCAGGTTTTTCCCAGGTGTCATCATTGAAAATAAACAAACATCTATTCGGACCCCTTTTTTGTAGAAAACCGGTCCGTCTTTCATGGCGGACAGTTCCAAATTCTGTGGGATTTGTGGCTATTTTTGGCCGAGGCGGTTAAAACCGACTCTCAAAACTTATGGGGAGATCTCTCCTATTTATAGAGATGATTTTTAATGAAAAAAGGTTGATCATTCGAGGACCATGATTTAAAATTTTGTAAAACAGCTCGATGAGCTTTCTGTGTTTTTCCATCAATTCAATGAGACAATGCTATGATGTAGGATTCTTGTGACTATTTCGACTGGTGATGTGCATCCCTCTGTGTTAATTTGTTTCTATGTTATCATAATTAATGTCTTCCTCTGAATTGTTCCAAGAATATTAAGAACAAAATTGGTTTTAATGCATCCTCTGTCTCTGGCTTGGTATAGTTTTTTATGTTTTCCACTGAAGATTAAACCCATAATTATTAGTTGCTCTGTGTTTAATTGGATTTCTTGACCTATTTCATCTCACCCATTTGATTTAAATTAAAATATCCAGTGATTTGTCTACCTTGCCCTACAAATATTAGCCTGTTAACATGGATTTTTGATCACTCATTGCAGTGACTCCAAAGCCTCATGGTTTCTTTTCTCTGCCCATATTCAAAATCCATAAACAAACCTATGTTCTTCATAGCTAGCCTAATATTCTCTTCAAACAAAGTTATATCAGACAGAGAGATCCCTCTCTGAGTCTTGGAGGGCTAGATCCAAGACTCGAAGTGGTTTTGATGTTGCCTCTGTGACTGCCATCACAGCCTTGGGCAAATTACAAAGTGCTAACAAGTTCAACATCGATAATATGCTTCCCTCCTTTAGGATTTGAATCGGGATCAGAATCAACCTATGACTCAGAAACCTTCAGTTCGGCTATGAGGGAATGCTTGGAGATGAATTCTTCAATGTTGTGGCAAGGGATTTTATGGTACTCACACAATTTTCCCATGTCTTTCTTCATCTTCTCATTTCCCTTATTGTGTTATGGCTTGGATTGGTTGTCTTAAGGGAATCCATCTAGACTTTGTCCCTTGCTGTGTGGGTTGGGGACGCCTTTTCCCTACTTCGACTGTGAGGGGTTTGTAGATCCAAACTCTCACCTTTTCTTCTTAAATTTCTGCTCAATCTTGACCGCGTATATATAAGTCATGCCCAATGAGGTGATGTCCAGAAACTCCATTTATGTTTGAATGTATCTATGCAAACAACTACGGTATTTGAGAATCAGATGACGCTCAGAGTCTTCAATACCCAATTTGGTGTGCAGGGTATGGAAAATACTGGTGAAATCTAGTACTGTCTAGTCCCTTTCTTGATGTAGGGTGGTCCATCTAGTGTATTGGTCCTCGTAGCTTCCAACATGGTAGTATTGTTCTTTGATGGAATCCCGGAAGGAATCCCGTGTAGGGGCCACCACAAACATTGCAGATTCCTCCACGACCCTTTGCTCAGAGTAAGTATCCCACCAGTCTTTAACATGGGGAATGGCCTTAAGGAGTGCAAAAGTGATATTTTCCCTATCGAAAAAATTGTGGACCGAAAAATACCCTTCGAGCAGATTCAACCATTTACCTACAACATCCGCATCTACCGGTCCTTCAAATAATGGAATATAAAAATTTACTTGTACCTTGAAGGGGGTTGCATGGATGCTTGATGAAGATGCTTCTCCTATGGGCAATCGTCGAAGGATCTGTGCGAAGTTGTCCACCTTTTCATTTCTTTGTCGTGCAAGGGCTTCCTCAAGCAACATTTTAATAGGATCTTCTGCTCCATCATCTTTCTTTTCATCCCCCATGGGTTGTTTTCGGGCTCAACGCGACCGATATTGTAATGGATCAATTGGTTCGAGTCCCAACTTCTTCTACTCAGATCTTGTCGGGGATATGCACAAAGAAAAATAAATGAAGAGAAAATTGCTCTGATACCACTGATCCAGATTTAGGAGCAGAACGAACTAATTAACAAATTGAATACAATAAACACAAAGATATGAATAATAACACAGATATCCAATGAACAATATCTTCTATTAAATAATGAAATTTGTTGAAACTGTAAAACTGCAAAACTGAAACACTCACTTGAATGGTGGTATCTATCTCTAAGAAGAGATGTGGCTGCTATGCACATCTGTCTGAGCAGAATGGATTACAATGAGGCTCCAGAGGCCTTTTTGATATTACTCATGAATGCCAAAACCCTAGACATCCAAAAACCTAACCATAGAAGGTGAAACACCAAAATTCATGTGGGCCCCTATGGGTAAGTTGGTGTAAGTTGGTACCTCAACTTCTAAAGGTCATAACGTTTGCATACGACCTTTGTTTTAGGTGCGTGATAGCCTGTTGGAAAGGTATTTCATAGAAATACACATTCTGTCGTCAAACTCTAACTCCATCTTTAGTTTGACTGTGGTGAGCCAAAAAAACAATGTTTAGGGCCCCAAAACGGACCTGGAAGTACAACAAGATGTGCTGACATGAAAACATACAAAATAAGCCAATTGGACTAGGGGAGAGGCCACCAATATCCACCTGGAGGATGTGTGGGGTTTTAGACAACCCCAGAAGTGTAGAACCCACAATTACAAAGAAGTACAGAAGAACGTGTTGAACAAAAATAGACAAGAAGAGTCAATTGGAATAGGTGGGTGGCCACCAATATCCACCTAGATCACCTAACATTTAGCCTTTCACCTCCAAATTTTTCCAAGGTGCTTAAGTATGGTCTACTTTCAATATTTTAGCCGCACTTAAACTGGTACATCACATCTTGTTATTATATCCTAAACTTATATTTTTGGCAGGTACAAACATGTCACCAAGGAAGAAGACGACGAAAAAAGTATTCGGAATTGATCCCTCTGGTAGCTCCCGACAGGCAGAAGAGGTTGAAATAGTCGGGGCTATATATGATGATACAACTAGACTTCTAGAAAAAGATGGAGAAACTCTGAAATGGGGGGAAGTGTATTACATGTTTAAGAAATCAAATTTCTCTACAGAAGCGGAAGAGCCATATGAACTCCGGGCGTTCAAGAATATCATAAAATCAGGAAACTTCAGGGTGGCTGTACACCCAACGATCTCCTCCTGCGAAGGGACAATTTCATGGATTTTGAATAACATCGATATAAATAATCGATATGTCTGCAATGCATGAAAGGAACCTATTGCTTCATTTCAATCAGAATTTCTAGCTAAATGATATCACATTGAAGAAGGCAATACAAGATTGGATAGAAAGGACCTAAGTGAATTTGAATATACGTCGAAAGAATTTTTCCCAACTAATACAGTGCGGACAAACAATTTAAATACAGGCCTAAGATTCGGCACCCCATGACTAACTTAAGAAGGTCCTATCATTATTTGGTGGCCATGTTATGCAGGCTATACGGGGATCCATATGCAACTCAATTCTCCCTATCATTTATTCCCTTGATCTATTTATACGCAGATGTAGGTGTTTAATTTAATTGGGCAAATATATTGTCTGAAAATCTTATTGCTTCCATCTCTACAGTAACACAAGCACAACCAAGAACATTTCCTAGTTTCCATATGTCCTCGTACCTCCTGGACATAATGTGCACAACCCACAGGGATTCAAACATGGGGTGGAGTTGGTTTCCATCTGACGCCTCAATCCACATCTATTGAAAATGTGCTATGGGGGAACAAATATCATACTGAATACCAAAGAATTTGCGAGCACTTCCTTGCTCCTTTATATGAATTTATCTTTTGTGCCACTCCCCCTTGTATGAAAGACAAAGCCATAGCGGTCATAAGAAGAATCGTGGATTGGTATCCAATGGAGCATGGCACTTATATGGGTATATGGTGTGATGAATCAACATCACCTACTTCCACAATTTGTACCTGACAAGTTATTCCTTCAGGAAGTAGCATACCAGAATATTTTTCATGGGGTTGGAGGAATGCATTACCATTTTAAGAAAGTGATATGGTCCCCACTACCTTTATACGTCAAAAACTATTTCTTCGAGAATACCAAGCAAGCCCAAGCAGAAGTAGACATCTTACTTTCTTATCAATTTGGAGAAGAAAGATTCAGAAAACATGATCCTAGAAATATCGTAAGGGAACACTTCAATAGCGTCAAGGTCCCTTATGAATATACTTAAATATAGGAAGAAGATGAGGTGCATCAAAATGCCAAAACATATGATGAATTCATTTCCAACAGGCATGGCTAGCCAAAGGGAAGGATTGTTGACAAATAAGAAACAAGAGAGGTATCCAAAAAAGAAGCAGAAGAAGAGGAAGATGAGAGATCTTCTCCCATATCTATCTCAGGATCTATCGAAGAGGAAGAAGAAACACCAGTAGATAAAAAGAGAAGAGATAAAGAAAAGGTGTTAAATAATAAGAATGACATAAAAAAGAAACAAAAAGTGGAGGCCAACAAAGAAAAATCCAACGTTGAAGATGAAGAAAAAGCTATTGCAGAAAGAGAAAAGGAGCTGGCAGAAGCAACAAGAATAGCAACAAAATTGGCAGAGAAAGCAACGAAGGAAGCATCCAACAAAGATATTGAGGAAGAAAGGAAAAAGAAGAAAGCATTAATAAGAGTGGATGACACATGACCCATGGATGTAGATATCCCAAGAACATATACTGTAAGCACAAAGACAGATCCAATAGGAAATGGTTTAGGCCTTGGACTATGGGAGCCATTTCAACTAGCTAAAGTGCTAGATCTTAGAAGCTTTACGTATGATAGTAAAACTGGTAAGATCGTGCAAGAGAGATTTAAGAAGATGAAAATGACATAAGGGGCTCCTATACCAATTGTCACTCAAGTACCAGTCAAGAGAGATGTTAGAGAAGATATTGTGGCAAAAACTAGAGCCGGTTCTGCATTCATGGATGCCAATATAGATAACATACAAAGGTTATGCAAACAAAATGAAGAGAAGGAGTTAAAGATCAGAGAACTCAAGGAGAAGTTTCGACAAATGAAAGTGGATGAAGGGAGCCTCCAAAGATTCAAATTCAATATCGAAAAGGTTAGAAATGACTTGGAAGGTGCCATTATTGACATGTATGCTCATTTGCACCTCTTCCAAGATATAGCTTCCATAGTCATCGACCAAAACAACTAGATACAAATGAAGTTGGCACATTACAACACTATCCATGAAGGTATAACTGACATAGATAGGTGGATAGAGGAAAATCCTGATGCACCTCCTGAGTTATATAGGATGTCAAAATCTGGGAGAAAGACCGATTTGTACGCATTGGAACGTTGCCAACAGAGATAACATAGAGATGATAGAGAAGTAACCAAATCTATGGCAATATGTTTAGGGATTCATAAGGTTGTGTAGGAACTGATAAGAAATGGTCACCTCCCAAGGTTAGATGAACTTGGAAATAACCTAGTAGTGGAAGAAATGGTGAATGCAGTTAAGGAAAACACAAATTGAAGGAAACAAATCGTTGAAGCGACTACCTTCGTCTCCACCAACCTTATTGATCAACATCCACTACAACCAGTGAAACTACATATGATGGTGCAAGCTTCTGTGACAAAGATAGAGAAATATATGAGTACCCTCGATGATAGTATTGCTCTGAACAATGCAACATTAGAGAAACTAACATACAATATGATCGAATCACTGTACGACCAGTTAGAAGTTTGGATGACCTACCTCAGAAGAAAATTTTCATAGGAGAAGGACATGATACCTGCCCCTTCTTTCATCATTTTCCTAACTACTCTAAATTTCATCCCTTTTTGCACACTTGTCACTAGGGAAGAGAAGATGAACTATATTGTAACTGCCTCTTCAAGAAGAAGGTGAAGGGACATGTAACACCCTGTTTCCCCAACTTGTAATTAATCATAAAATAGGATTACCATGTTGTGGCATGGGAACGATGTAAATGTATTATTGTTTGAGTTGCCAATAACTGACTGTGGGGGTGAAGCCTTGAAAGTACTGGCCATGATATCACTAGAGGAAGAATGTGAAAATTATACAAGAGGGTTCATTATACCAAATAGCCCCAAATTTTTTGTTGATGAGGATGACAAACCTCCTTTGGATCCCAAGGACAGAAATCATTTAATGAAGAAAGGACCAGTGGTTGAATTATCAACCACCCCCATGAATGGAAGCATGGTCGAGATGCCGAATGTTAGCCCGAAGTACCACAAAGACCTGCAGACTCGAGCTTCCTTCTGACAGAAGGAACGTGATAGGTCGAGAACCTTCCAAAAAGAAGGAAGGTAAGATAGATACACACGGACAACCATAGAAGAGACACCGGATGAGAGCGTCAGCTCATAAGGGAGATGCGCAGAGCTCTCTAGGGGTTAATGAATATAAGGTCGCAAGATTGATGCTGAGGGAGCATCTGATAAACCTCGTCGAGGCCATAATGGAGAGAAATCTTTGAAAGTTGTAGAGAACAGAACCCGAGCAGAAGCTAAACAGAGAAAGAATCCTTGAGAACTGTGAGAGTTCCCTGCTGATATCATGGCTTGGCACGGGGGTGGCCAAAGTGCTAAGAATGAATGCCTCTAAGCCTATGGTAGGGTGGAAGGACGAACACCCACATTCAGTTAGTTGGCTACCACCTGTAATAGATAAGTAATTGCATATCTTGTGTATTTAAGTGGTACTGTGAGTTAAAGTTGGATATACTATGAATGTTGCAGGGATGGTTATGTTTTCTTAATGATTTATACTATATTTCCTTCTTTGTATCTGCCTGAATGTGAAATTGGGCAAGTAGGAAATCATATGGATAGGACATGTTTCATACTCGTAAATTCTTGCGTCATGTGGTGACTTAAGCTAGAATCACGAATTGTATGTCCGTCGACCTTGGACACAGTTTCATGACCGCATGCTGGCCCTCCTAGTCGTTCTGAGTCCCTTGATGGACAGAGTCTGTTACACTCAGAAGAGGTAGTGCAGATATGCACAGGCTCTCTATGAGGCAAGCATAAACCGAGAACCACTTAAGTTCTAGACTTGATGATTGAGTGCAAGGGGTATGCAGAAATTCTTCTAAGTGTTAAGTCCAGTGGAAAGAGTGTAACACTCTTAGGTCCTTCATAACTAACGAAGCTCAGGAATGATAGCGAGATTTAAGTATCAGAAGGGAATATCCTTTCAATTGGAAGATGAATGAACAAGATCCGTTCAGGAGGATCCAAGGTTTGTCACGACCGTTAGATTTGAAGAAGGAGCGCAGATGTTAACACCTCGATTCCTTTAGTCTTCACAAGTTCGACGAATGTTGGGACGGATTCTCTGAAATCCAAAACCCGAAGTTGCAATGCGATCTGAACCGTAGATCTAAGGATCTATCGAGACCCACCTTGACCGTCGGGTCTGTGAGTTCGGAGTTCGCGCGACGAGAGAATCGCGCATTAGTGTGACTAAACCCCTAAAACCCGAAGTAGAAATGAAATCTGGATCGTAGATCCAAGGATCTATCGGAACCCTCCTTAACCGTCGGATTGGTGAGATCGGAGTCTGCACACCAGGAGAATCGCACGTTGGCACGACTAAACGTCTGAAACCCAAAGTTGCGATGTGATCTGGCTTGTTGGATCAAGGAAGGTCGTAGATCGTCGATCTGACGCGAGAAAAGTAACGCAAGGAGTATGTGGGAACTCGAGATCCCCTAAGAACCAATATCAGAAGAGATAAGCACTCCTCAAAAGTGCAGAGGAGGTCCAAGAGGAAAACTTGTTTCAAGTTTGTAAGCTCCGGAGGGAAAGCGAAAGTCGAGACCCATATATCAGGGCTCACAGGAGGTAGATCGAAGGGAGAGGCTTTCAAAACATCTGAAATCTTCCAAGTCAGGGAAGAAAGTGAAAGCTTAGGAGGAGGAGTGACAGTGGTCGTTGGCTCGAGCACTGTGAAAGATTTGGGCCATTGAAATTCACGTATAGACAATTAGAAGAGCATGCAGGAGGAGATTAGATCTGGACCATCAGATCTGAGTGCGAGGACCAACAACTGTTGGATCCAGGAAAGGTGCATGAGGGTTAAACCCTTCAAAAGTATACAGGAGAGTGGACTTTGCCAAGTCCCGAAGTTCCGAAATCGTCGAAACCGTTCATCGTCAGGGCTAATAGGTGGAAGCAGATTCGAGAGTTCGAGAACTCGGATATTGAAAGAACTGGGGGAGAGTAATCTAAACTTTGCAAAGGGCGAGGTGTGAGGTGACTATGAGCCATTGGATTCCGAGGACACGTGGCAGAGATCCATGTACTTCGGAGGAAGAATTTGGAAAGAAGTCAAGAAGCGAATACCCGAGGAGCTGGGAGCTGCAACAATCCTAGTCGTCCATCGGGATAGGACACGTGGCGGGAGATCAATGTTTCGTTGACTCACAAATAAGGAAACTCAAACGCAGAATCATGAGAACTCACGAGATCTGAACTCGCAAGTTGATCTAGACCGTAGGATCACGGAAGACCATGGAAAGTTGATCTGACTCTATCGGAAGATCGAGGATCAGAAGAGTCAGGGTGGACTCACATCCAAATACCCAAGACGTGAACTCGTGATTTGATCGCAACCGTCAATCGAAGGGAGAGTGTGGACCGTAGATTGGGTCTTGGAGGGAGTTCGCATATCGGACTTCAGAGAGGAGAAATGAACTTCCCTCGAGAGACACGAAACACGAAGTCCCGAAGCGCATGGTAGTTGGGCCCTAGGTTAACACCCAACGTCTCAATCGAAGGAGCATAGCAGGAGGAGCTAGCGCCTAGAGGATTCTCTGATTGAGAAATCAGAAATTGGGAGTATCGGGTTTGGGCCATAGAAAAATACTCGAGATCCGAGGTTGCAAAGCGCCTTTTGGATAGGTGCGTGGTCACATCCGGTGGTCACATGGAGGAAGCTTGCACCTGGTGCTAGTTCGCACGGGTGAAGTCTCGCAAAGACCCGTGGATCGATTTCTTAGAGATTCCAGTAGGGAACCAAAGAGTTGCTTCAACTCGGGAATTTTGAAGATCCATTGACTAGGATTAGAGACCATGGATGGAGGATTTGACTAATTGAGGAATTATTTTTTTATTTTTTTATTTATGCCCCGTCGTGGGTGTGTTACAGGACACATGGGAGTTACTAATTTTTGTATAAAATATGATAGAAGCTCAACTGAAAAAGGATTTTTGGCTTTTCAAGCATTGCATAGACCCAAGAACTTTTTCGAGAACTTATACTTTGTTAACTAATATTGAGAAGCCCTCAAGGCCAACATATTATAGAAGGAATTTTGTGTAGAAACAAATCAGAGCTTTAAACTACTTCAAGTGAAAATAACCACTGTTTCTATGGACTATAAGAATGCTTGTTTGTTGTAGACTGATTCTCATACAATCTTTTTCTTTTTACAATTATTGATGTTTCTTTGAATATTTCGATGCCTTCGATGAGTGAAGATTTGAATAATACAGTGAAGATTTTGTAGTTGAACATGGTGGTTTTGGTTTTATGATAAGGATCTCTTCTCATTATGCATAATGGGAGTCTCAAATCTTCACTTGTAACATTTGCTTAGTCAGAGTTACAAATATTGTCATAATCTTGCTCAATTGTTAGGAGTCTCATACACCACTTAGGAGTCTTATACACCAATTTGTTTACTACTATGCAGTTCCCTAATAATCAACCAGCTAACGAGTCGAGTCTACTACCTTTCAGTTGGCAGAGGTGAAGAGGGGTCTCTTACACTAATTTGTTTACTACCGTGCAATTGGCGAATACATACTGTGGAATAATCACTAGCTAACTAGTCTACTACCTTGCAGTTGACAGAGGTGAGGCGGATGCAGTAGTCAAAAACTCCAGCAGCTAACGAGTCTACTACGTTGCAGTTGGCACACTCCGAGGCGGAGGCAGTGGTCCATAACTCCAGCTGTTCATGCTTTGACAATCTAACAGTCTTACGATTCAATGTTTGGACAGGACGGTGTTAACTATCCGACGATTCAATTATGGGACGGTAGGGATTGAAAAGAGGCACCACGTGGAGTTATCCCACCGTCCAATTGCGGAAATAATCCAATCAATATACCTACTCTTCAATTAATATCTTCTAGCTGTAGTTTCTCTTCGATGAATATTCTCTTGCTAGTGTGTTTTCTTCCCGCTCCCCCCTTCCAAGCAGGGACAGAGAATGGATTGTTGTGTGAGGAAATCCTAATAATCTACCGTTCATTACATTAATCCAAAGTGAATATTCAATAGATTCTTTGATGCACAAACAAGCACAGATCTGATCCGTTTCTGAGATGGGTGTTTACGCAGAGCAGTCATCCCAAGTGGATCTGCTAGAAAATCAAGACGATCAACCTCTCCTGCCACTAGAGGTAACTAATTCTTCAATCCCCCCTGAATAAAATAAACGTTCATTCATTTTTCTAATAGTCTAACTAGTATATACAGTCTGGCTCACATCGCCAATACAGGAAGAGACTGGAATTTTAACCTTTTTCTGCAGCCTGCCTGTTGGGATTATTTTGATTGGTTGAAATATGTTTGTTTCAGGAGGGCCAAGAAGAGCAATACACTGGGGATGGGTCTGTGGATATCCATGGAAGGCCATCTATGAGACAAAATACAGGAAACTGGAGAGCTTGCCCATTTGTTTTAGGTTTCCACTCACTCTTGTCCTGTTTGTCTTTTAGTAATCTGGGTCAGTTGGTTCCTGTTTGTGTTTGAATTTGGGGAAACTCAGGAAAAATTGCCACATTTTATTGTTAGAGATTACACATTACGGAGTTACTTAGAATACGATCTGATATGCACTGCAGGGAATGAGTGCTGTGAGCGACTGGCATACTACGGAATTAACATAAATTTGGTGACTTATTTGATTACAAAATTACATGAGGGGAATGCGGATGCTGCAAAGAATGTCAACAATTGGTCAGGCACGTGCTATCTCACACCACTTTTGGGGGCAGTTTTGGCTGATGCATACTGGGGCCGATACTGGACAATTGCTGTTTTCTCAACAATTTACTTTATTGTATGCTTAAATCTTGCCCAACTTTTGTCTGGTTTTCAAAGCATTTACTTTATTGTATGCTTAAACCTTGTCCAACTTTGTCTGGTTTTCAAAGCATATTCAATCCTATTTTTCAATCTTTTTATCTTTTATTGTTACGAAGAGTGGACATAGGTTGGGCTAAGGTGCCAGGTATGAGGGGTATCTATTTACCGAAGGTGCCAGAGACGTAATTATTTGGTTAAGGTGTGAGGGGATTGGGATATCTATTCTGCGAAGCTTTCTCGGGACGTATACCCAGTCTCACCACATTGAAACTTATGCCATACACTGATGGGGCAGACCACAACAAGAATGGAGCCTGGTGGATGGCTTAACACTCTGTTGCCCTGAGTAGTGAACCAACTCCCTGCCAGGAGTTTTCCTATTATTAATTGATTAACATCTGACTGATACCCATACTTTAATATTTGCAGGGAATGGCAACCTTGACAATTTCAGCCTCTGTTTCTGCCTTGCAACCTCCATCCTGCACAGACAGTGTCTGCCCAGAGGCAACAACACTTGAATATGCCGTATTTTTCCTTGGACTTTACCTGATTGCATTAGGAACTGGAGGCATCAAGCCCTGCGTGTCTTCTTTTGGGGCTGACCAATTCGATGACACCAATCCAACAGAAAGGAAGAAGAAGGGTTCTTTCTTCAATTGGTTTTATTTCTCAATTAATGTTGGGGCTCTTGTTTCCAGCAGCGTTATTGTATGGGTTCAAGACGATGTTGGATGGGGATGGGGGTTTGCGATTCCTACTATTTTTATGGGATTAGCCATAATAAGTTTCTTTTCTGGGACACCATTGTATAGATTCCAAAAGCCTGGAGGCAGTCCCCTCACACGGTTATGCCAAGTCGTAGTTGCATCATTGCGTAAATTGCAGAAGAAGGTCCCTCAAGATAGTTCAATGCTGTACGAGGTGCAAGACAAGCGTTCTGTTATTCAAGGAAGCCGAAAGCTAGAGCATACAAATGATTTCAAGTACTTCTCTCACTTTTTTTAACTTTGAGGTCTGGTTTTATATGAATTTTTAATTTACCAAAAGAATTTCATCGAAATGAGCAGTGTACATGAGAAAGTTTCAAGAGTCTAGAACTATAAGTTGACATGATTGCAGTATAAGAAAAATGATAATTATATGTCTTGATTTCGCCCATTAATATTTAGGATCCGGCTTAAAATGGTTGCAGTTGTCTTGACAAAGCAGCTATAATAACAGATGATGATATTCAGGACAGTGGATTTTCCAATCCTTGGAAACTATGTACTGTGACCCAAGTGGAGGAGCTGAAGATTTTAGTTCGTATGTTTCCCATATGGGTGAGTGGTATTGTATTTTCTGCTGTTTATGCTCAAATGTCAACAATGTTTGTCGAACAGGGCATGACCATGGACACCAGCATTGGTTCCTTCGAAATTCCTGTAGCATCATTGTCTATATTTGATGTACTGAGTGTCATGATATGGGTTCCAGTTTATGATCGCATAATTGTGCCTATTGTTCGCAAGTACACTGGAAAAGAGAGGGGGTTTACTGAGCTGCAACGAATGGGTATTGGGCTGGTCATATCAATATTGTCTATGACAGCAGCTGCCTTGGTTGAAATCAAGCGTTTGGATATTGTCAGAATTCTTGATTTGGTCCATGATACAGTCACACCAGTTCCCATGACCATTTTTTGGCAAATTCCACAGTATTTCTTAATTGGTGCTTCAGAAATTTTTTTCTTTATAGGGCAGCTAGAGTTTTTCTATGATCAGTCACCTGATGCAATGCGTAGCTTGTGCAGTGCTCTTTCTCTTCTTACAAATGCATTAGGAAGTTATTTAAGCACCTTAATTGTTACCATTGTCACTTCTGTCACCACTAAAGGAGGAAAACAGGGATGGATACCTGACAATCTCAATGAAGGCCATCTGGACTACTACTTTTGGCTTTTGGCTTCCCTTAGCTTTCTGAACTTCTTGGTATACATTGCTTGTGTACGCAGATACAAGTACAAGAAAGCCAACTGAGGTTAAATTCCAAATTATGTGTGATGCATTACGGCTATCCATGAGTCATCTCTCTCTACTAAATTGATTTCATAATTTCTTAAACATTTTATTGAACCTTAAAATCTAATTACCGTTGTCAGTGTTAAAGTAATAGATATAGCGGTGATAATGTTACTTTTCCATTAATTTTGATTATGTCATTTTCTTATATCTTTATTATCAAGTTATATTTACAAACTTTTTTTTTTCAACAGAAAAAGAAATTTAGAATAAATTTATGGATAAGTTGGAAACATTGTAATACAACTTTTAGAAAAATAATAGAGATGAGTTACACAATAACTTCTTACAGAACATGAAAACTCTTTAAATAATCCCAATGCATCCATATATCCAATTCATATATTCATTCTACTACATTAACTTCAAAATATATATATATATTCTCATTCATTACTCATTGCACATGTAGTTCTTTTATTAGGATGATTTTTATTTTATATATATATATATATATATATATATTTACCTCATTACATATATATTTAGCCATATATATATATCTGAGATCATATCAAACCCTTCTTTAAAAAGTTTTGTCCTTAAAACTTTGCATTAAAAAGTTTTATATCCATAAACCTGAAACTTATAGTCCTCACATCTCACCAACACAAATTTTTTGCAAAAATTTGATCTATATTCTTAGAATTACGTAGACATCTCTATCTTAAGAATTGATTCCAAAGCTTATGTTCCCAATTGGTTCAGGTTAGTTTCCGAGCTATGGAAAATCAAAACCAATGCTGGTCACCAATGCCGATGCACTCTTTACAATTGAACAGTCAATCTATCAAAACTGATATCAAAGCCTCCTTGTACATAATTGAACAGTCAATCTATCAAAGCTGAGATCAAAGCCTCCTTGTACATAATGAAGTAGTATGTACGGAAGTGTTCATTTGGGGCTACTATCTTCAGATTATTGGTTTATGATACCCAAGGCTAATGCTCAGCAACGGAACCAGCCCACTTAATCAACTAAAAGATACTTTGTATCGGAAACTTCAATGGACACTGTAGGTAGATCTCCCCTTGCAATTTGTTAAGAGTTCAAGCCTTAACTGCTTCAATTGATTGATTGATAAAAAGTACTGTTTATTACATCTCTGTACATAAATGGCTACATATGTTTATTTTATGTGAGGCATTGCTTGAACCATTGTCTAGTCGACCGAATGCTTACTATTTTGATTTCCAACAATTAATAAAGGTGATTTTGTGTCAAAACATTCCCAACATATGTTTATTTTATGTGAGGCATTGCTTTAACCATGGTCTAGTGGACCGAATGCCTACTATTTTGATTTCCAGCTATTAATAAAGGTGATTTTGTGTCAAAACATTCCCAGCGCTTTCGTTCTAATTAATCAAATGAATAAATAGTTTTGTCTATTGTTCAATTAGACAACAAACATCACAATGAGCACTCTTTTTCAAGGCAACGCTGACACTATACTTCTTAATTGGAAGACCCGACAAGGAAATGGGGATTTAAATATGCACTTGGTTTGAACTATGGTATCCATATACCAACATTGCTTACACCAAGTTTCACCTAACACTTTTTTCATAAAACTCCATTAGCAAACTAAGTATATCACTCAAACATCAATAAAGTTTTTGAATAATGTCAAAATGAGAAGAATTTGTTGTAGGAAGTTGAGTGCTTGTTTAAGTTTGGTATACGGGTGGTTTGAGATCCACAAGTTTAGTAGGGGAGTGTTATAAGTTTGGTGTTGCATCTCTCAGCTATAAATGTATAAATGTATGTGATTTCATGATTAATTGAAGTGTAGTTTTGTGAACATCTTTGCTCATTGTTCGGCTGTGTTAATCTCTGATTTCTAAGTTGATATCAAAGCCTAGAGTACCTGAGCTCATGTGAGGAGCTACATTTGTTGCTGCCACAACTTGGAGAAAAGCCGTTGTCTGCATTTGTATCTGTGGACGTGTGAAGACACAACACGGGAAAGAGTCGCTGCCGTGCACCACAAAGCCGATCCGTGCACCAGAGGGTGCGCATTTTTTTAAGTGTGTGAGCACTGTCTCACTTGTGGAATTGTGAGATCTTCGCTGTGTTTAAGTGTGCAAGTATTTTTCCAACTGCTGGAGGCATTTCGTGTGATTAAGCGTGAAGCATACGGGACTGGTGTTATTGAGATAATAGCAGCAACGCTGACAATTAATTAGTGTGGCTGCTGGGATCCGAACCCTTCGTGTCTGCCCTCATAGCATCTGCCATTTCGTGGAATTCGATCCGAGAGACGGTTCACATAGAAGGTTTAATCTGCTATTCTGTTGCTCCCCTCCACTTAGATGAGCATGTATGTGAGAAGATTACAGTGAAGAGGGAAGCCTCGCCCGTGGTCTATTTTGACGAGAGTTAAATTGTTGCCATTACACAACAGCGTGGCATCGACATCTGATGGATTGAAGAGGCCGCGAGTTAGGAGAAAGTGTTGGCGTGAAGAGAGAAAAGCCTGGTTAGGCGTGTTTGCCATTGGACTATCCACCAATGATGAGTCTGTGAGGGAGATATGCCCAACCACCGTGAGCTACCGCCGCCACTGTTTAGAGCCACCGATCGCCCACAGGAAGGACTTAATCTTGTTGTCTCCAGTGAAAGAAAACTGAATTGTTGCTTGCAGTCTCAAGAGATGTTGGAGCGGAATGGTGTCTCCGAGGTCATGAGATAGGAGCTGTTGCATTTTTTGAACAACAAGTTGTTGTGTACAATGTTCAAACCCGTTTGATGTGTACAGAGTTCGCTCAAGCCAATTGGTGAGTTGCTTTATTTTTGTTTGCTGGAGATCGCTGCATTTTTGTTGGAAGAGTGCATAGAGGCAGTATCTCAGAGGAGTGTAACAGTTGAGCATGAGGAGCGATCTACATAGCTGAGCGTGGACTGTTGTTGTTTGTGTGGAGAATTTCCCAAAGCCAGTTTATTCACTATTCAAAGATAAAATGTTGCTGTTCAATCCCAGTGTTGCTGCATGGAAGAAGTACCGCTACTGTAGCCGTGGGGACGTCACTATATTAATCTGGTTACTTTCCATTCTCATGAGTCAGCAAAGGAGAATTAAACGTCACTATATTAATCTGGTTACTTTCTATTCTTATGAGTCAGCAAAGGAGAATTAAACAGTTCCAGAGAGAACTGAGATAGTTCAGGAGGAAGAATCAAAGGAATCAAATAACAGAGGCAATATATTTTCCAGAAGAATATGAAGTATTTCCAGTTGTATCTGAGAAAACCATACCTGATGAGCAAATCAAGCCCAATACAGATAAAGAAATAGATGGAATATTGAACAGATTAATGCTGATTCTACCACATTTCTCAGGTATAAATTATGAAACTTGGGCAAATAACATGGAAGATTTACTTTGCTCAACAAATTTATTGCATTAGGTTCAAAAAGGCTTTATCAACCTCCATGGTAAAAAAAGGGTGCAATAACATTGTATCTTATTATATAACAATAGATAATACAACCTCCATGATAAGAAAAAGGTGCAATAGCATTGTATCTTATTATATCAACACTAGATAATAGCATTCTTTCTACTATTTTATATGAATTTGGTCAAATAGAAAATGCAAAAATGTTTTGGGATATTCTAGAGAGATGAAGTATAGTGAAAAGCGAATAAACATTTTGTAGCATATTGATACATTACAAGAAGCTTCAGTGTGTAAAACAGAGCCTAGTCAAAGTATTATGAATGAACCTCACTATGTACATTGTAGACATACAGTTGAATGATGAAGCACATGTAGCAGATGTATCTTTGTATGAGGAAACTTCTGAAGTTGATGGTGAAACTGTAGAAGATGTTGAATCCCACTATGCTCAATCGCATGTGGAAAATGATGATTGTAATGAAGAAACTGCCATTGAGGCAATGTATGATGAAAAGAACATGTTAAATCAAGATTGGTTGAAGATAAAGAAAAAAATATGGAAGATGACACCTGCTTGAAATAATGAATGATGAGGAATCTGCAACAATAGTGAAGACTGTAGAGGAAATTGAAAAACATGTGTTGGATGATGTTATAGACAACATTCATACCGAAACAAAGATTAATAGAGATGAAGTATTTGAAGCTGCAGCAACAGAGCTAGGAGCACCAACGGAAGTAGACAAAGATGAAGAATAGCACCCTAATGTAATGCCAACAGATTTTGAAGAAGATTTGAAGTTCCTTGAAGAATGGTTTGAAAAGCCACAACTTAATGAAAATTGCATTGCACCAGAGAAAAATGAAAAGAACAAAAATTGTATTGATTTAAATATTCTAATAAATGTTTTTGAGTTTGCAAGTTTTGACATTTGGGAACAACAAGCTGAAGCTCAAGAAGTCAAGTATTATACTGAAGTGCCAAAGTTAATAAACAACAAAGAAGTTGTTATAGAAGAAAAAGATATTGTCGTATTTATGACCAACGTTGATAATTGGTTTTTTGAGCAGATTTATGGAGATGCTAAGCAAAAGGAGTGCAAATTTGTACAAGATAGGTTCAAGAAGAAAAGAAGGCAGAAACCATGCTCCAACGAGAAGTGCAGAGAGAAGATGAAGGTAAAGTCAAGAATGAAGACAATATTTAAAGGCTTCAAGATTTGGAGCAAAAGAAGAAAAAAAAACCATACATAGTGATGAACACATGTTGCACCAGTTTTCAAAAATCAAAGTTTTTGAATTGTTTTATGTAATGTTGTAATCCTAGTTGAGACTTAGACCAGCATGCATGTTATGTATAGTATTGGCATTAACCCATTTTTTCATTAATGAGGGGTGTTGGAATAATGTCAAAATTAGGAAAATTTGTTGTAGGAAGTTCATTGTTTGTTTAAGTTTGGTATATGGGTGGTTTGAGATCCACAAGTTTAGAGGAGTGTTCTAAGTTTAGAGGAGTGTTCTAAGTTTGGTGTTGCATCTCTCAACTATAAATGTATGTGATTTCTTGATTAATTAAAGTGTGTTTTTGTAAGCATCTTTGCTCATTCTTCGGCTGTGTTAACATCTGATTTCTAAGTTAAAAATCATAAATGCTTTATAAGAATATCTCTATTATTAAGTAAGAATAGAGATACAACTGATACTGCTGATGAACTTACTTGGACTGGTGGTGACTCGTCCGGAATCCTATCAACAAAGAATGTATACGAGGCCATTGTTTATACTCTAAATTATCTTAATATTACTCGCTGGCGCAAATGCATCTGGAAGTGGGATATACAACTGAAAATCAAGTTGTTCTTATGGCTTGCAGATGAGAACAATATACTAACTTGGCAAAAGTTACAACAGAGAGGGTGGATGGGGCCAGGCATGTGCCATTTCTGCAAAAATGTTAGTGAAGAAAACGCACACTTGTTTATTCATTGTAGTTTCACTAAATCGATTTGGGATAAAATCAGATCCATTAAAAACATTAGAGATAATTGGGACGGTGTGGATCTTGATGTTTGTCTCACTAGATGGACGAAAAATAAGAACAATTCATCTAGCCTCGCTGCCCATATATGCTGGAACATTTGGCTGGAAAAAAACGCCGTGATATTTGAAGGAAAGAAGCCCTCTATTCAGTCGGTCGTCATCAAAGCTCTTGGAGCAACAAAGATCCCTGAGGTTAATATGAATACCACTTCTAACCAAAGAGTCAGGCTCGACAT
>JZKD02S1674148.1:54930-66029 GCA_000966675.3 Picea glauca | reverse complement strand
ACTCATAGATCTACCTATCAATGGCAAGTTTTGATTCTCAAAATTTGCATTTTATCCTAGTAGAAGAAAAGAAAAACAAAATAGAAAGACATGTTGATAAAACAACCTTCATATATCTTCAATGGAAGAAATATATTAAAAGAACATGCCGCATAGGCTTACAATGTATCCAGATGACTTTCCTCTCTTCCTCTTGGGTGTCCCCCCTCTCTCTCCTCATTACAAAACCCATACAATATATATATATATATATATAGATCAATAAAATTCCCTCTAACACTCGGGCCCTAACACCTAACAATAGAATTTGGTTTGACTAACTCTGTAAATAGAAGTAAGAGAGTAGGTAATTGAATCCTTCAAATCTAGAAGTGATAGATGTTACTTTGTTGTTTTTTGCTTGTTGACTTTAAAATCTGGAGATGACTACCACATAATCTGGAGATGCTTGATTAAATCCCTATAAACCCCGAGCCGATTTTGATTGCTAAATAAAGAACAAACTAGATATCCAATATATATAACCCCCAATCTCGAGGTCTACTATAAATATGGATTAAATCCTTAAAATCTAGAATTGGATTCGATCTGGAGATAACTCAATTAACTGTTGATCTTGCTCCTGCAAATCTGGAACTAATTCTTTTTAACTGCCAGATGTTTTCTTTGTCTTGGGTTTTGAAAAGACTGATTGTTTAAAGTTTGAAGGAATTCCTCAAAAGATGTAGGAGAATATTTGATTGTTGATCTTGATTCCAAGAAGAAAATCTTCTAAATATTCTCAAAACTGACAAAACTTTATCCCCTGCCACCTGTCTTAGACGTTCTTCCTTTAAATATGGAGATAATCATTTTACAAGATCTTCTGCTACCTATACAAAGCATTGAAGTGGTCAAAAATCCAAGTGTTCTACCATATGCCTGGAAAATGGGATTGCATTCGTTGCCTTCAAATCTACCTGGAGTCTTGGGATTGACATTTTGATCATGAGTATAGTTGTGCTTATGCACCATTATAGTCTCCTCATACAAGTTTCTCTATCAAATCTTCTAAAGATTGATATGTCTCATTAAATTGAGTTTTAGTGCAAGATCGTATTCCTCGACACTTGTTGGCGCTTATCTTAACACCTCTAATTACGTGTGAATGATAATTAGATTTGGTTATTCCTCATAATGGGTTGTGTGCTCACACTCAGGAAATATCCTTTGGACATTTGGAACCCCAACCTAGCAGTCGACTGATTTCTGTTTTAGGTAATACTGGATGGTGGCTATTGGAAACACCATTTCATGATCTTGAATGCCATCTCGTACCATAGATATACTCCTTGTGTTGTTAGAGACCACAATCCCTACTGAAAATTCAATTGGAATATGAACTATGACAAGAAATAACTTGCTATGTCTTGAATACAACTTTTAATGCCACTGGTTGCAAGGAATCATGGTTGGAATTCTTTACAGTTACAATAATTTATAAAATCAATGGTCTCCATAATAACTCATGTTTTACACAGACCACATCCACTACAATGCTATCACATTAATTTACAGAACTTAGAGATTCGCTATTTGTTTGACGTTCTTGGTCACTTGGAATTTGAAAGCTTAATTTGACATCTGGGCGTTCTCTAAACTGGCGATGATGGATACACAAGAAACCTCTACTCTGTCATTTTCCATCTGAGTTGACCTATCGATATAAGCAATCTGCAAGCAATAATTTACTGACAGAGAGTTGGGATGCGTGGCAGTTGGAGGATGAGAAAGTACTTTGAACACTTTCCAAGAACTGCCAGCCGTTTGAACACCATCATTCTTGACACCTATCTTCATATTCAACCAATGTTGCCCAACATTCATAAATACTAATTCAACACACGAAAGGTTCGAAAAATCAGAAATTGACAGAGGGAAGGTAAGCTAACTCCCCACTTCGCGAAGTGCAAAATTGTGAAGTCCTTGAAAGATAAGCCTAGGTCACAACGGAGGTCACATTGGAGGAATCCATGGAAAGGGAGCTAGCGCTAGCTAAGGTCCATATTGTGAGAGTCAAAATTGCTCACCCCAGAGCACCCGAAACCCAAGTTCGTGAAGAACCCAGGGAGTGGGCACGTGGTCATGGCTCGTGGTCATATGGAAAATGGAGCGACGAAAGATTTGTTCCAAAGGTCAAAATTGCCCATATTGGTTAACAGAGGAAGATCAACATGACCTCAAGGCGTCGATATTGACTCGAAAAAGTAATGGGCGCCACCTAGAACATTCATGGTTGTCAAGACTCATCCTAATCCCAATGAAGGTAGTTAATGAAAATGAGGGGTGGTGGTTGAAACCTCATATCACCTCATAATTGGAAAGCATGGAAAGCCTGGTCGTGGCGGCATATTGTCATCCTAGGGCTCCCCTGTGGACAGATTTTCCTGCAAAGCCCATACTGGTTTAAGTTTGTGTTTGACAAAGAAATATAGGCATAGTTTGACAGAAGAAGACAAAGACGTAAAGCTTTGAATGCAGTGGTTCGATCGTGTCCCTGAGAGCTGTGAGAATTTCTGAGTATATATACTCAGTTTTGATATTTTGTAGTGGTCGATGGTTGAGCTAAGCTCCCACATTGTAAATTTTTTATGAAGCTTTGGTTCTTCTGGTTCTGTATCTGTATTTGAGACTTCTTGTTTAATGGAATTCAACTTCCTTTTCATTCTATTTGCCTCTAATACTTAAGTGTCCATGATTGAAGGATTCACATGGATTGTTTTGACTGTATTGTGACGTATGTTTGATCACAATGTTGTTATTAACGTTCTTGAGTTCCTTAAAGTTTTGAATCTAAGAGGATCTTGTATTTGAATTTTTTCTTCCCTAAGCTGCTGGAAGACCCAATGTCCATAGCAGACCTCTACATTATCCTCACCAGTTTTCCCTCCAACTCACCCTTTACTACAACCTACTGATTGAAGTTAGATCAAGACCTCACTTTCTCATGCATTGCTTGGTTCAAATTTCTAAGTTAAAATAATATTTTCTTGAGTTTGCACCCATCCGACCCCCCTTTAATTTACTCATTGTGACATACAAAATGATGGGTACTGGGCTTACCTCTGTTGCAATCCAGAGGTGAATTATAGTGCTAACATGTATGGCGTCATTGTTGGGGAACAAATTGAATACCTTTCCTTGGGTAGAACGACAATGAACTTCTGATTCTTAAGGTGCATCAGATATCAGAACCTTTGAAGATTGCACTTGCACCTGGCGAATCCACTGGTCCGACTCCACTGTTTTAGATGGATCTGAAAGGAAGACACACAAGTTCTGATCCACAGCTGCCTCTAACCACACCTAAAGCTGACCCAGAGAAAATTATCAGAAAGGCAAAGACCCCTCAAGAAACTACTTCAACTTTTGAATCAGGTGGTTCTGGTAATTTTCATAATATTCCTTATGAAACTGCAATTATTGTTTCTATTTCTCCTACCATCCCATCTGCTGGAGTTTCCAGAGCTTTAAATTTTGGGAGTTTTCCTGCTGATTTATCCTCCCCTGGCCTCGGTTTGGAAAGAGAAAGCTTCGGCACTCTTGTCTCTCCTGAAGTTGTACCATAACTCAGACATAGGACCTTAGGAGATTTTCCCACTCCGAGATTTACTTCTCCTCCTCCTATTAGAGTGGTTGTAGGAGCAACCTGTGTTCTGTCCTACCCTGTCTCTTGTTCCCCAAACACTCAGTTGTTTCCTTTTCCTCCCAGAAGCACCACTTTGTCTCCTCCTGTTCACACTCCAATGGCAAGAGAAAATCCCCCCAGGACTAGAATGGAATCTATTATAGCTGCTAGGTATGCCCCTCTTGTTTTACCTCAGCCTATGAATCCTCTCCCAACAGATGGCTACCTTAAGCAGTTGCCTAATTTCACAGGCGAGGGACACATAACTGCAGAAGCACACCTGGAAGCCTTTTATAGATTTACAGATTATCATGCCATAGAAAATGAATATGTATGGATGAGGATTTTTGTTCATATCCTTGATGGTGAAAATAGGAAGTGGTTTAGGGATTTTCCTTCTGGATCTATTGGTGGGATTGAAGCCGTAGATGAAGCCTTTTTAAAGGATTGGGGAGACAAAAAGGATCTCATGTACTATATTACATAGTTTGGGTCTCCGAAAAAGGAGGAAGGAGAATCTGTTTCTGATTTATCCAAGAGGTTTAATAAAATGTACAATAAAATCCCCACTGAGTTCAAGCCTACAAAAACCTCTACAAATATTACTTATGCTAGCACTTTTGATCCTGATTTCTGTCTCTTGTTAAGAGAAAGAAGAGCTACTTCATTAGCTCATATGCAAGATGTAGCCCTTGAAGTAGAGTCCAATATATTTGCAGTTGATAAGCTTAGGAGAAAGGCTGATAGAGACAGAAGAAAAGGGAGGTATGAAGCTTCAACCTCTGGTTACTCTGTTGTCCATCCTTAAGTTGACGAACTTGCTAAATTAGTAAAATATATGGCTGCTGAGAGGGAGAAGTTAAGGCTTGAAGGAAGACAAAAATATAGAAGTTCACAAAATGTTGATAGCAGAGGTAACTTTAGGAGACCTAACAATGCTCCTCAAATTCTTCCAAGAGAGCAAAGAAGAAGGGATAGAGATGATCAGAAGATCCAGACCCCTCTCCAAAATAATCTCGTTACTAGTGATGAAGGGGAGGAAGAGGACCTTGACCCAGAAATCCATTGTCTCAAAAACACCTCGTCATTTCCTCATTTGACTCAATCAACATACGAGGAATCTCTCATGGATAGTCAACTTAATGAGTTAAGTAAGAGAGACAAGGCCAACAACAACTCAAACAGATATAACCTCAGATCTAAGAAGAAAGAAGGAAAACCCGATGTTCCTGAGCAACCTACCAGAGTAGAGAAGCCTGCTAAAGATGTAGCAGACGACAACAAAGGTAAGAAAGTTCAAACCCCCTCTCCAGTGCTCAAGACTCATGTCCTAGAAGTGAAAAAAATCCTAAAGCCCACATCCCCTTTTAATTTTGACCATGAAATTAAAAAATTAGGATCCCTGTACCTCTTTCCGAGCTGGTCAAGCATGAAGATTTCAAAAGGAGCCTCACTAAACTGTTACTATCTGAACCCATAAATCATCCCATAGACTCAATCAATTTGCAAGACGAAAAGCCAACAGTCATCTTAGGTCCGATGGTAGATGATAGAGATGATTCATCCCCTCCCTTCGATACCTCACTGAACATACATGATAAGATACTGCATAATTTCCTGATGGATTCAGGGGCTTCTCATAATCTCATGCCCAAAACTATCATGGAAGAGCTGGATTGGAAGTCACAAAAGGTTACCATGATTTGTATTATTTTGACTCTAGGAAAGTGCAGTGTCTGGGGGTCATCAAAGACTTACTTGTGACCTTGTTTCAGCTTCTCATGAAGAGTGTGGTCATGGACATTGTAGTAACTGATGTTCCTCCCAAATTTGGCATGCTTTTGTTAAGATCATGGATAAAAATACTTGGAGGAACCCTTCAAATGGACCTCACCTATTCTACTATTCCCATGTTTGTGGGGGAACATAGAAGGCTTTACAAGGAAGCTCAATTGGCCTATATCATCAGTGATGAAATGAACCCCACCAATCATCCTATATTTTCACTTGACACTGATTTGGGGTCCATTTTATTACAACTCACTGATGCCCCTGAGCCTCCTCTAGAGATCAGAACGAAACCCATCGTTTTTAGTAAAAATTCCCATCCAACCACTTCTGTTTGGAAAATGTTTTTCGATGGAGTCTCTTCTAAGGAAGGTGTTGGTGCTGGAGTGTTTTTTGTTTCACTTACTCAAGAGACTATAGATCTGTCCTACAAATTATAATTTGAAACTACCAATAATGTGGCAGGGTATGAAGCGCTTGTGTTGGGTTTAAGGGTTGCAAAGGACATGGGAATTAAAGAGATATCTATGTTTGGGGATGTCGAATTGATTGTCAATCAGGTCAGAAATCTTTACCAATCCAAGCATCCTAGGTTGAGATATTATAGGAATGGAGTGTGGGACCTTATTGATATTTTTTTCATGGCCTTCAACATTTCATTTATTCCAAGAGAAGAAAACATCATGGCTGATTCTTTGGCTGTTTCAGAAAGCAATTTCAGAGTCCCTCTGCCACCTAAAATCAGGTATGATGTAGAGGTAAAACCTCTATACCTGACAATGTCAAGCATTGGAAGGTGATTGAGGATGATCTTGAGATCAAAAGGTTCCTTGAGATGGTTGATGAATTTTCTGCATTACACATAGATCAAGATCCTGATTCTGAAAATGATCCTCACACTGATGTATTTTTAAAGAAAATCGCTAATCATCATATTGTGCAGTTACCGAGAAATCACATTCCGAAGGGACTAGTTACTTTGGAAATAATTTTTTATAGTAATGATGTGGCAATGAAATATAGAAGGCCGATTGATGATGCTGACATATCCGAATGCAAAATTGGTACAGAGAAAAATCCTAAGTTTGTCAAGTTGTCAAGCAGCATGTTAAGGGAGCAAAGGGCCAAATATATTGAGCTTTTCAAACAATTTGTAGATTTGTTTGCATGAACGTATGAAGATCTCAAAACACATGGCACAACTGTCATTGAGCATAAAATACCATTAAAATAAGAGGCCAATCCATTTAGGCATAAATTGAGATAGATAAATCCTATGTTGTTGCCTATCATGGAGAAAGAGGTAAAGAAACTTTTGAATGCTCAGATTATTGTTCCTTTGAGGTATTCTGAATGGGTGGAAAACTTGGTCCTAGTGAGGAAGAAGAGCAGAGAAATCAGACTTTGTGTCGATTTCAGAAACTTGAACAGAAGATCAAAGAAGGACAATTACCCCTTGCCAAATATGGAACACATATTACAGAGGGTGTGGTGCATCAAGGATATCCATGATTGATGGATTTTATGGCTACAATAAGATCTCGGTCCTGCCTGAAGATAGATGAAGAACATGCTTCACCACTCCTTCGGGTACATTCATGTACGCCAAGATGCCCTTTGTATTGATGAACGTAGGGACGACCTTTCAACGAGCTATGGATATATATTTCATTGGAGAAAGGGACAAGTTTGTGGTCATCTATTTGGATGAAATTACAGTTTTCTCTAGAACTAATATAGAGCATTATGGACATTTGAAAAGGGTTTTCCTGAAATGCAGGAAATTTGGTCTCTCCTTAAATCCCAAGAAATCATTGTTTGCTATGAAGGAGGGGAAATTACTGGGGCACATAGTATCAACCGAAGGAGTCAGGATTGGTCCCAGCAGGGTAGAAGCAATTCAAACCTTGTCACTCCCAAGATCTAGGAAATAAGTCCAGTCTTTCTTGGGGAAAATTATTTTTTTGAGGAGGTTTGTTTCCAACTTTGATTAAATGGTAAAGCTTATAACAACCATGTTGAGGAAAGGAAATGAAGTCAAATTGACTTTTGAGTCTAGAAATTCCTTTGATCAAATAAAGAAGGCCTTGACTGAAGCACCTGTGCTCATCAGTCCCGATTACTCAAAGGATTTTCTAATTTTTTCCTTTGCTTCATTTGACACTGTAGCAATTGTTTTATTGCAAAGGAATGTTGAAGGGTTGGAGCAACCCATTTCCTTTTTCAACCAAGCATTGAGAGATGATGAAGTGAAATATGACATCATGGAGAAGCGGGCCTATTCTTTGGTTAAAGCTCTCAAAGATTTCAGAGTCTATGTGTTGCACTCAAAGGTCATCACATATGTTCCCTCGGCCTCTATGAAGGAAATTCTCATCCAGACAAACATAGATGGAAAAAGGAGCAGGTGGAATGCCAAGATCCTTGAATCTGACCTGGAAATAAAGACTACCAAACTAATTAAAGGTCAAGGTTTATCCAAGTTGTTGGTTGAGGCTAACTGCAAATATTTGGGGGTAAAATTCATCAACAGTTTCTCGGAAAATCAGTAGTCTGAGTTGTCTGATATAGGTTCTCAAATCAACCCTCTATTAGCACGATATCCTTGGTACACAGACGTTATATATTTTTTACAGAAATTGCAGCCTCCTGGTGGCATGGGAAAGAACAGGGCCAAAGACTTAAATCTCAAAGCAATTAAATATTTCCTCGTTGATCAAGTCTTATATTGGAAAGACCCCCTGGGGGTAATTTTGAGATGTTTAGATCCACAAGAAGCACAAAATATTATGTCTGACTTTCATGACAATCTGTGTGGGGGACATCACTTCTAGAGAACAACAACCTACAAGATCCTCAGGGTTGGGTATTTATGGCCTACTTTGTTCACTGATGTTTGCGCAAATGTCAGAGCCTGTGTTAAATGTCAAAGGTTCTCTGGAAAGCAACAACTAAAGTCTCTGCCACTCAAGCCGGTGACTGCTTCAGGACCTTTTCAGCAATGGGGTCTAGACTTCATTGGAGAAATTCATCTTGCCTCAAGTGGTTAGCATAGATGGATCCTGACTGCCACTCATTACTTTACCAAGTGGATAGAAGTTATCCCCACATGGAGTGCTTCTCACAAGGTAATTATCAGTTTCCTGGAGGATATTATAGAAATATTTGGTTGTCCACACAGGATTGTCACGGATAATGCTTCTTCTTTTAAAGTTGAACCATTCGTCCAATTCTGTGAGAAGTTCAAAATCAAGCTGATTCACTCTACCCCCTACTACCCCCAGGGAAATGGACTTGCAGAGTCCTCTAACAAGAGACTTATTAAAATTATCAAAAGATTGTTAGAGGAAAATAAAAAGGCATGGAATTCGAAGCTCAAGTTTTCTCTGTGGGCTGATAGAGTGACAACAAAAATATCTCTTGGCGTCTCTCCTTTCCATCTTGTATATGGAACTGAAGAAGTCTTTCCCTCTCAACTAGCCTTTCCTGTGGCAAAGTTTTTTTAAGATTACCAAGGTGAGCCTGATGATATGATCAGAAGAATTCAACAACTGGTCGAATTGCAATAGGAAAGAGAACAACTTTTGGACAGAACACATGACCATCAACAGAAGATCAAGCAGGATTTTGACATAAAAGTAAGAAAAGAGGACTTCCAGCCAGGGGAGCTAGTACTAAAATGGGATGCACCCAAGCAGGAGAGACGAAATCATAGAAAATTCGAAGCCTTATGGATCATCCCCTTCAAGATTTCTGAGGCATTTCCAAACAACACTTACAGGTTGCAGAATTTGGAGGGGGATCAAGTTTTTGGTAGCCCTGTAAATGGGCACTTCCTGAAAAAGTTTTTTGTTTGAATTCGCAGCCGAATTTCCACCATTGTAAATTTCGTTCTTGTTTTTACTTTAATTTTTTTCTTTCTATGAATAATAGACTCCATAACCCAACAACTAAGGCACTGGAACTACTTGTTCTTGGCAGCTCGCAAGAAGCATGCCATCCCCTGTGGAGGCAAATGTTATCACATAATGTTGTCAAGAGTCGTATGTAGGTCTCATGTTTGCCCGAATCTATGTTCTTTCCCCCCCATCTCTCTTTCTCTCTCTCTCTTCGTAGGCCGTGTCTTTATTTTTCATTTTAGTTGGCATAGTCATTTTGTTTTCCCCTTTTGTTGAATGACCTAAGTTTTTCCTGTTTCTCTGCTCAAAGAAGTCTTGGCCAACGCTTTCTGTTTTTTCTAAGAATGAATATTCTCCTCTTTCCATCCCAGTCTTCGACCCTTCTGTTTTCCCAAGTCCATCCAGTCTTTCAAAGACCCCAAAATTTCTCAAAGTTCAGTACATGAGAAAAAGCCTGAGATCAACGATGGAAAATAATCGCGGGAATAAGAAGTTCAAAATGTCATTAAAGTTGTTCGGAAAAGGTCTAAACTCCTGAAACCCAAAATTAGCGTGATTTGTCTAATCCAGTAAGACGCGTGGCACCAGATATGAGTAGTGGAGAATGCCACTTTAAGACTTTGAGGTGGGAAAGGAGCGCAACACCTGATATCCCCTAGACACAAAGTCTCGATTCGTGAAAGGGAGATCTGGACCGTCCAATCACAGAAGGCCCTAGACTGTTGATCTGACGCTGGAAAGGTTCGAAAAATCAAAAATCGGTAGAGGGAAGGTAAGCTGACTCCCCACCTTGCGAAGCACAAAATCGCAAAGTGCCTTGAAATATAATCCCAGGTCGTGATGGAGGTCACTTTGGAGGAATCCATGGAAAGGGAGCTAGCACTAGCTAAGGTCCAAATCGAGAGAGTCAGAAATGGCTCACCCCAGAGCACCCAAAACTCGAGTTCACGAAGCAGCTAGGGAGCAGGCACATGGTCATGGCTCGTGGTCATATGGAAAATGGAGCGACGAAATATTTGCGCCAAAGGTCGAAAGCGCCCATATTGGTTATGTTATAACCCTATGTTTCATAAGATCAACTGGTGACTGGAAATTTTTTACCTTTACTGTATTTTGGGCTGTAAATAATATTTCATTTTGCAAATGATTTACAAAAAGAAAATGAAAGAAAAGAAAAAATAAAAGAAAAGAAAAATAATAAAAGAGGGCATAAAAGAAAAATAATAAGGCCCCATGCAATAATAATGGCTTGATCCATACAATCTAACCATGGTCAAGTCTTTTTGAATTTATGCTGATAGTATTAGTGAATAAATCTTGAATAAACTGTTTAATATTAGCCAAGTAGATAGGTTAGTTAGTGAATAAATTTGATCAAATTGTTTAAACTTGATCAAATATCTCCAGGGTAGAGTAATTTTTAGCCCAATAGTCTAATCTGGGTTAAATGTGTTAGGTAAGTAGATTAGGACATAGGCTAGTTGGATTTCCTTTCAATAAAAAAAGCATAAAGTTGGATGAGATTCTTTGTTTTGATGTTAGAAGGTTGTGTTCTAACCCCAATAAGTAGTGCAAAAAACCCAGAAGAAAGGCATTATCCTAAGTTTGTGCAATGTAATGTGAATCGTGCTCTGTGATTAAAGGGTGCACCGAGATCAACAATTGAGAAAAAGGTGTTCAGATCCACGACCGATAGTCAATATAGGACCCCCCCCCGGACTGTTCGACCTTTAACAGAGGGGGGG
>JZKD02S1674148.1:24246-48086 GCA_000966675.3 Picea glauca | reverse complement strand
TGACCTTTGATCAGTTTAGTAGGTTTAATCTCTATATCATATTCCATAATAACAACAATCCACTTTCCTCTCCTACCATCTAGATTATCCTGAGTCAGGATATCCTTTACCACTACATCTGGAACATAAGAAATTGTGTGGGAATGGAGAATATAGACTCTAAAATATTTTATGGCCTTCACCAGTGTGAAGGCTTGTTTCTCCATTATATTGTAGTTCAGTGCAACATCTCTCAAGGACTTGCTGAAAAAGGCTATGGGTTGTTCGTACCCTTCGTTGTTTTTCTGCAATAATACTATTATGATGGTGTGTTCAGATGCAAACGAGAACAAATAAAAGTCTTTGGTGTAGTCTGGACTGATCAAAACCAAAGCTTGTGTAAGTGCATGCTTTACTTGCTGAAATGACTGTTTAGATTCGGTGTTCCATCTTATTTTGGTGTCTTTTTTCAGCATATTTGTGATGTTCTTGAGAAATCCAGCCAAGTTGGGTATGAATTTCCTTAGGAAATTTATTCTACCAATGAATGATTGCAACTATTTAATGTTCCTAGGGTGTTCCACTTTCTCGATGACTTCTATTATGTTGGGATCTATTTTAATTCTATCTTTAGATATTATATGTCCCAACAACTTTCCTTCCTCTAAATCGAAAAGGGTTTTCTTGGGATTTAATGAAATCCCAAATTTTCTGCACTTCTCAAACACTCATCTGAGATGTTGTAAATGTTCCTTATCAGATTTGGAGTGGACAGTCACGTCGTCTAGATATATGACTATAAACCTACCAAGTTCATCCACAAAGGCAATATCCATTGCTCTTTGGAAAGTGGCACCAACGTTCATCAAACCAAAGGGCATTTTCATATACATGAAAGTTCCCCAGGGTGTGGTGAAAGCGGTTTTATCCTGGTCAGCTGGGTGGAAAAGGACTTGGTTATAGCCCGAAAAACCGTCTAGTAAGGAGATCCTATTGGCGCCAACTACCTTTTGTAATATGTGGTCCATTTTAGGCAAAGGGTAATTTTCTTTGAGGGAACCTTGTTCAGGTTTCAGAAATCAATGCAAAGCCTGATTTCACCAGTTTTCTTTCTGGTAGGAACCAAATTAGAAACCCATTTGGAAAATCTTAAGGGGACTATAATTTTGGCATCATACATATTTTTAATCTCTTTTTCTATCAGGGGAAGTAGATTGGGATTGATTCTCCTAAGTTTCTTCCTGAAAGGTTTGTGTTCTTCTTTTATTGGGATCCTATGTTGTATGATACTTGTGTCATAAGATTTTAAGTCCTCTTAACCCCAAGCAAACACATCTACATATTCCTTAAACAGTTCGATGTACTTGCGTGTTTGCTCAGGGGGTAAGGATTTGGAAAGTTTTATCATCTTGGGTTTTTCCTCTGTTCCTATGTTACACTCTTCGGCCTCTTTACCACTAGCTTCAATCTTTGTTTTTTCTGCTACATCATTAAAATCAAACAAGTCTTCTAACGGAACTAAACCTCTAGGTAAAACATTTTTTTTCAAATGTAAAATATCATAATCTACCTCATTTTGATTCATTTCATCTGAATCTACTTTATTTACACTACCACTTTCAAAAACTGATTTATTTACATTATCATCATCATTCTCTAAATCTATATTTGTACATTCGAAATCATTCTTACACTGCAGTAAGTCTTCAATTTGATCGTCATTGCCAAATACCTACCAGTATATGATGTTATCTGGGACAGTTGGTCTGCACTTCACCTCTACTATGTATTGGCGAGTGGGAAAAAAATTTATTTTGCATGTAGCTCCTGACGTAGCCAATCAATCTACTAGTATGTTCTATCCCCTGGGCATTACCTGCAAGTCGACTTCGGTGAAACATTGAAGAGAATCCAAAGCAGAATTCCTATAATCTATAAGTCTAGGATGTTTAGCCACATACTCTCCTTTGATTTGTTTAATAATCAGTTCAGAGTCACCTCTTACCATAATCTATTTGGCACCAACCTTCTTCATTAGTTTCAGACCAAGCATCAAAGATTCATACTCAGCTATGTTGTTCTTCATTAGTTTCAGACCAAGCATCAAATATTCATACTCATCTATGTTGTTAGTGCACTAGAAATTTAGTTTGTAAGAGTGGCTCTTTGAATACCTTGATTTGTGATTATGCAACCAAACTCCAGCTCCAGCTCCCTCTTTGATCACAACTCCATCAAAATCCATACTCCATAAATCTGCTGGCAGTTCATCAATTTCTACTGTTGCAATGTTTCTTGCCTCAATGATTGATTTATCTTCTTGCGGGTCAGGTGCATCATCTTCCAACTAAGCAATTTGTCTTTCCAAGTCACCATCATTGTATAGAATGAAAGAATCTAGATCAGAGTGTGCAGAGTATAATGGGTAGTTGTGTGGTTTTTCTTGACTGTTGACCATATATTTCATCATAGTCTCTCTGTAAAACCTTCTCTGTTGTCCAAATACTAGGACTGTGGCATAAGACATATCTAACTGCAAAGTGCCTTTCAACTTGGATCCCCAGGATCTGGATAACAACATACCATATTTCGGAGGGATGTCTACAACCACAATATCCATCACCATTCTTTTTGCTGGGATTTGAACTAGGGTGATACATAAATATTTAATCATCCCTATACATCTGACCTTGCTAGAGTCGAAAGAATACAGGTCCTTGTAGGGTCTGGTGACCTCAAGCCCCAAATTATCCATCACATATTTGGGAATCAGATTGTGAGAGGCACCTGAGTCAAGCATAGCATTGTGTAAGATCAAGTCGTGGATATTTAGACTGATGTAAAAAGGAGGGACAACACTGTTATCAATTTTCCTATCAACTTTAGGGCCGAACAGGAGCTCAGGTTGATCATCAGTAAGATTCACCGTGTCCGAGTGAGTTGTTGATCCGATATTTAATTCCTTCATACCTATCTCTGGTTTGATGCTTAGTACTTTAATTACCTGTGACCTGTAAGAGTTCTTGCTCATTATCTCAGACAAAGGAATAAGAATCTTCAATTTGGCTAGTTCCCCTTCAAGGCTGAAAGTAGTGGAAGCTTTTCTTAGGCTCTACACTTCTGGTTTGTCTTTCATAGTTATTAGGGCAGAAGTACTTGGCTGACTAGTGGTTGCGACCTCGGTTTGATTTGATCTTTGCGAAATTTCAGGGTTTCTTTTGGCAGAATATTCAGAATTATTCTTCTCAGAGACTTTCTTGAAAGAAATGTCTGAGGTTTTCTTGGCCTCAGTTGTTTTCTTTGTCTTAGCAGCCTTCTTTGTTTCAGCAGCCTTCTTTGTAGGATTGTCATTAGTCTTCTTGATTCTCAAGTTATAATGTCTGTGGACCTCCATTATAGAATTATCAAAGGCATGCTGTTTTGTTTCCTTTTCTTCCTCATTTACCTATGTTTGTGAAAGGGGAAAAAGTTCATGTTCTTCCCGAGTAAGGAAAATGGGGTCATCATCCTGGACACCCATGAGGTTTATGTGAGTGTCATCCAATTCTTCGATAGTCGCCTCCCCCTCATCAGCGTAATTTTTCTGAAGAGGTGGTCTAATCTACTAATCAGGCCCCCTCTGCTCTCTTTGATCTCTAGGATCTCTCTGCCTGATCTGGGTGGGATTCCTTCTGAAGTTTAGATTTCGAATCTGAGGAGCAGCTTGGTTTTCCCTGGGTGGATTTCTGTCGGCTATAGTGAGCCTCTCCATCATTCTCTCCATATCCCTGGCTATGGAATCTAGTTTAGCATCTGAAGAGGAAGTAGAAGGTTCTTCTTTAATTGTGACCCTTCTTTCTGTTCTCTGCCTGGCTCTTTTGGCTAAAAGATTTGCTTCCATACTCATTGCACTTTTCTGCATGTCCTCTAGGGTGGAAAAATTTATTTCCCTTAACTGGTATTACATATCAGCGTCAAATCCATCAGGGAATTTGATTAATGCCAAACCTTGAGGAGGATTGATATCAGCTGGAATTGCATTGTAAAGATTGTTGAAACGAGTGAAGTAATCCTACACTATCTCTCCCTGGTTCCTTATGATATTCTCATATTTTGACAAAATCTGGAGAGGGTTTTTCTTTACCTCCCATCTGTCAAGAAAACTTCGCTAAGAAGCAGCAATTTCAAATACGGTAGCAGGACGTAAGGCTTTGAACCATTTTTTACTTCTCTAGTCAGACTCTGTGCAAAAAGTCTCATTTGAACGTCAGCCTCATCTACTTCTTGTAAATCAAAATAATCATTCATCTTATCAACATTTTGTTTTGCATTAAGAGGTCCAGTGCCATCAAAATGAGGAAGTCTTGTTTGATAATCTTGGGGCATGGAATGTAAGGGAGAGACCAACACCAAGGGATCATATATGGCTGCCATGATAGGTGGAGGAGGCTAAATAACAACTTGTGTGATTGGAGGGGAAGTAACAGAAGATGTTGAAGATGAAGGGCTGGAAGGAACAAAGTGAGCTAGTTTAGGTTTAACAGAAGCTGCAACATTAGTGAAGGCGGAAAGTTCAACTAACTATTGGAAGTGGGCTTTGTATAAGGCTTGATCAAGATTTGCTACTAGATATTCTAACTTTTCAAACTCTTGAAGAAATTGTTGATTAACATCTTCCTTGGGAGAAAGTATTTCAGGGGTCCTGGGTTGTAGGATGGTTTGATCTAGGATTGTTTCACTTACAAAGCTGTCAGATTTTGTTCTAAAAAGGCCTTGTTCAAAAGATATGTAAAACTTAAGATCCTGGAGGGAAACAAGCTTCTCTGGAAGAGAAGGGGACCTATGAAGAGGACTGTGACTCCCGCAACCCTCTGCAATGTTTTTTTTTCTGAGTAACTTTTTTGGATTGTCTAGTGTTGTTATAGGTTCTGGATCTGGGTGAAATCTAGTGAAAACCTTTTTAGGAGCCAGAATTTTTAATTTTTAAAGAACTTTAAACTAATATATACAAAATTTAACAACCTCTGAACATTATCTCTTTATAAGTTAGATTTTATGATTCGTTCATAAAAAAAATTTCTTTATCTAGGGAAAAGAAATCGTAGGATGGAAAGTTTGTTCAGTTCCCCAGTATGGTCGCCACTATGTTAACGCTCTGTAAATTCCCAAAGTTTGTTTGGGGGTAGAAGAAATTTATGAGAGTTAAATTTATCCAAACACTTCGAAACTAGGATCTATCCCTACCAGTTTCAGAGAGCGATCTCTCTGTAAGATTTAGATATGTTTTGGGTTTCAGATATTAGGCTAGTTACATAAATAGGACTGTGTTGTTTGTTTTATAAAATGGATGAAATATTGCTTACACGTCCATTGGGCTATGGGGTCTGTGTTAAGGTTTGAGATCAAAGAACATATTTTATTAGGTTTCTTTCGTCCACTCAACATGCTTACCACTAGGTGGTAAAATTGATCAAAGAACTATTTAAAACTGAACTCTGGTGAGTTGTTTCTTGGTAAAGATGTCTAGGAGGTGACAACTTGTGGATGGTCGTCCTGGTCCAATTTCTGCATAGAAAATGAGAACTTCTCTACCTGAAAGAAAAGGAACATGTAAACTAATATGGAAGAATATCGGAACATGCCTTCTGTAGGAAACTTGAAAAGTTGCTCGTGAATATTATCGGCCAGAAACTGACTGAAATTAAACTGGATGGTGGCATTCTCTTCGGTGGTGAAAATGGACGAGAAACCCAGGATGGGTTCATCCACCCATTCATCTGAATAATACTCGAGAAAACAACGCAAGGATGAAATGACTTGATTACCTTTTGTTGAGAACATGGAGGACTGATAAGGGGGATTTTTCTTGGGGAATTGGGCACTCTCAAGGAGGAAAAGTTTGAAAATTTGTGCTCTCTGGGGAAAAGATAATTTCTAGTACATTTTGGTTAAGATTTCAATGGTGAGAGGGGAAAGGGATTCTTATCTAGAAATTTTCATCATTTGGTCAATGGTTTCAGCTGTAATGGTGAACAGGGTCTCTCTAGATGATGAGACGATAGCTCTCTGATTGGGAAGATAGTGAGTCTGACACTTGAGGGCGAACTCGGGGAAATGGTGAATTTGGGGGAAAAGATACAGTGGGAGATTGGACTCCCAGAGGCCAATCTTGTCACTGTGGTCTACGAAGGTGTCTCTAAGCCATGAGTGTAATTCAGCAAAATCGAATTTTCATTTGGGTTATGAAATCAGGTAATCTTTTTGGCCAGAGGGATCTCTGAATGTTTGGACTTTGGTGCCATCACTTCGACTGGTACCAGTAAAATTCTGAAAATGAATGACGTTGACTATAATTTCCAGAGGTTAATGGTGGTTGAAGGTGAAAAGGCAAAGAGGACGATGATTTCAGCGGCATCTAGATCATGAATAGTGAAGAAATGGTGAAAAATGAGATTGTTTGGACGTAGGGGTATCTGTTGGGGCGTGAGGGACAAGTCAACAAGTTTAACGGATAGGTTTGGCCACATTGATTGGCCAACGGATATCTCAGGGATGAGGTGGAGGGCAGTGGATAGGTGAGGAGTTCGTGAGGATGACGTGGAGGATAGGGATTCGAGGACAAGTGAACGGGATGTGATGTGTGACAGATGATTGGGGGAAAAGGTACACTGGTAGAATAACAACACATGACTTATAAGCGGCGGTAGTGGAGTGTGACGTCATCACGCGGTGGTGGTATGGGAAGTTGGTATGGTGGTTTACTTGGAGGGGGGGGTAGGCGGTAACTGGTTTAGGGCAAGGGGGGTCTGAGTTAACACAAAAATTCCATGTTAGGATGGGGCCCGCCAAGGAATACCACTAACTCAGAACCCCCCCTCCTCCGTTAAAGTTCGAACGGTCGGGGGGGGTCCAATATTGACTATCGGTCGTGGATCTGAGCACCTTTTTCTCAACTGTTGATCTCGGTGCACCCTTTAATCACAGAGAATGATTCACATTACATTGCAAAAACTTAGGATAATGCCTTTCTTGTGGGTTTTTTGCACTTCTTCTTGGGGTTAGAACACAACCTTCTAACATCAAAACAAAGAATCTCATCCAACTTTATGTTTTTTTTATTGAAAGGAAAGCCAACTAGCCTATGTCCTAATCTACTTACCTAACACATTTAACGTAGATTAGACTGTTGGGCTAAAAATTACTCTACCCTAGAGCTATTTGATCAATTTTAAACAGTTTGATCAAATTTATTCACTAACTAACCTATCTACTTGGCTAATATTAAACAATTTATTCAAGATTTATTCACTAAAACTATCAGCATAATTTCAAAAAGACTTGACCATGGTTAGACTGTATGGATCAAGCCATTCTTATTGCATGGGGCCTTATTATTTTTCTTTTATGCCCTCTTTTATTCTTTTTGTTTTCTTTCATTTTTTATTTTCTTTCATTTTCTTTTTGTAAATCATTTGCAAAATGAAATATTATTTACAGCCCAAAATACAGTAAAGGTAAAAAATTTCCAGTCACCAGTTGATCTTATGAAACATAGGGTTATAACATAACCAATATGGGCGCTTTCGACCTTTGGCGCAAATATTTCGTCGCTCCATTTTCCATATGACCACGAGCCATGACCATGTGCCTGCTCCCTAGCTGCTTCGTGAACTCGAGTTTTGGGTGCTCTGGGGTGAGCCATTTCTGACTCTCTCGATTTGGACCTTAGCTAGTGCTAGCTCCCTTTCCATGGATTCCTCCAAAGTGACCTCCATCACGACCTGGGATTATATTTCAAGGCACTTTGCGATTTTGTGCTTCGCAAGGTGGGGAGTCAGCTTACCTTCCCTCTACCGATTTTTGATTTTTCGAACCTTTCCAGCGTCAGATCAACAGTCTAGGGCCTTCTGTGATTGGACGGTCCAGATCTCCCTTTCACGAATCGAGACTTTGTGTCTAGGGGATATCAGGTGTTGCGCTCCTTTCCCACCTCAAAGTCTTAAAGTGGCATTCTCCACTACTCATATCTGGTGCCACGCGTCTTACTGGATTAGACAAATCACGCTAATTTTGGGTTTCAGGAGTTTAGACCTTTTCCGAACAACTTTAATGACATTTTGAACTTCTTATTCCCGCGATTATTTTCCATCGTTGATCTCAGGCTTTTTCTCATGTACTGAACTTTGAGAAATTTTGGGGTCTTTGAAAGACTGGATGGACTTGGGAAAACAGAAGGGTCGAAGACTGGGATGGAAAGAGGAGAATATTCATTCTTAGAAAAAACAGAAAGCGTTGGCCAAGACTTCTTTGAGCAGAGAAACAGGAAAAACTTAGGTCATTCAACAAAAGGGGAAAACAAAATGACTATGCCAACTAAAATGAAAAATAAAGACACGGCCTACGAAGAGAGAGAGAGAAAGAGAGATGGGGGGGAAAGAACATAGATTCGGGCAAACATGAGACCTACATACGACTCTTGACAACATTATGTGATAACATTTGCCTCCACAGGGGATGGCATGCTTCTTGCGAGCTGCCAAGAACAAGTAGTTCCAGTGCCTTAGTTGTTGGGTTATGGAGTCTATTATTCATAGAAAGAAAAAAATTAAAGTAAAAACAAGAACGAAATTTACAATGGTGGAAATTCGGCTGCGAATTCAAACAAAAAACTTTTTCAGGAAGTGCCCATTTACAGGGCTACCAAAAACTTGATCCCCCTCCAAATTCTGCAACCTGTAAGTGTTGTTTGGAAATGCCTCAGAAATCTTGAAGGGGATGATCCATAAGGCTTCGAATTTTCTATGATTTCATCTGTCCTACTTGGGTGCATCCCATTTTAGTACTAGCTCCCCCGGCTGGAAGTCCTCTTTTCTTACTTTTATGTCAAAATCTTGCTTGATCTTCTGTTGATGGTCATGTGCTCTGTCCAAAATTTGTTCTCTTTCCTGCTGCACTTCGACCAATTGTTGGATTCTTCTAATCATATCATCAGGCTCACCTTGGTAATATTAAAAAAACTTTTCCACGGGAAAGGCTAGTTGAGAGGGAAAGACTTCTTCATTTCCATATACAAGATGGAAAGGAGAGACGCCGAGAGATCTTTTTGTTGTCACTCTATCAGCCCACAGAGAAAACTTGAGCTTCGAATTCCATGCCTTTTTATTTTCCTCTAACAATCTTTTGATAATTTTAATAAGGCTCTTGTTAGAGGACTGTGCAAGTCCATTGCCCTGGGGGTAGTAGGGGGTAGAGTGAATCAGCTTGATTTTGAACTGCTCACAGAATTGGACCAATGGTTCAACTTTAAAAGAAGAAGCATTATCCATGACAATCCTATGTGGACAACCAAATCTTGCTATAATATCCTCCATGAAACTGATAATTACCTTGTGAGAAGCACTCCTTGTGGGGATAACTTCTATCCACTTGGTAAAGTAATGAATGGAAGTCAGGATCCATCTATGTTGACCACTTGAGGCAGGATGAATTTCTCCAATGAAGTCTAGACCCCATTGCTGAAAAGGTCCTGAAGCAGTCATTGGCTTGAGTGGCAGAGACTTTAGTTGTTGCTTTCCAGAGAACCTTTGACATTTAACACAGGCTCTGACATTTGCGCAAACATCAGTGAACAAAGTAGGCCATAAATACCTAGCCTTGAGGATCTTGTAGGTTGTTGTTCTCCAGAAGTGATGTCCCCCACACAGACTATCATGAAAGTCAAACATAATATTTTGTGCTTCTTGTGGATCTAAACATCTCAAAAGTACCCCCAGGGGGTCTTTCCAATATAAGACTTGATCAACGAGGCAATATTTAATTGCTTTGAGCTTTAAGTCTTTGGCCCTGTTCTTTCCCATGCCATCAGGATGCTGCGATTTCTGTAAAAAATATATAACGTCCTTGTACCAAGGACATCCTGCTAATAGAGGGTTGATTTGAGAACCTATATCAAACAGCTCAGACTACTAATTTTCCGAGCAACTGTTGATGAATTTTACCCCCAAAGATTTGCAATTAGCCTCAACCAACAACTTGGATAAACCTTGACCTTTAATTAGTTTGGTAGGCTTTATCTCCAGGTCAGATTCAAGGATCTTGGCATTCCACCTGCTCCTTTTTCCATCTATGTTTGGCTGGATGAGAATTTCCTTCATAGAGGCCGAGGGAACATATGCGATGACCTTTGAGTGCAACACATAGACTCTAAAATCTTTGAGAGCTTTAACCAAAGAATAGGCCCGCTTCTCCATGATGTCATATTTCACTTCATCATCTCTCAATGCTTGGCTGAAAAAGGAAATGGGTTGCTCCAACCCTTCAACATTCCTTTGCAATAAAACAATTGCTACAGTGTCAAATGAAGCAAAGGAAAAAATTAGAAAATCCTTTGAGTAATCGGGACTGATGAGCACAGGTGCTTCAGTCAAGGCCTTCTTTATTTGATCAAAGGAATTTCTAGACTCAAAAGTCAATTTGACTTCATTTCCTTTCCTCAACATGGTTGTTATAAGCTTTACCATTTAATCAAAGTTGGAAACAAACCTCCTCAAAAAAATAATTTTCCCCAAGAAAGACTGGACTTATTTCCTAGATCTTGGGAGTGACAAGGTTTGAATTGCTTCTACCCTGCTGGGACCAATCCTGACTCCTTCGGTTGATACTATGTGCCCCAGTAATTTCCCCTCCTTCATAGCAAACAATGATTTCTTGGGATTTAAGGAGAGACCAAATTTCCTGCATTTCAGGAAAACCCTTTTCAAATGTCCATAATGCTCTATATTAGTTCTAGAGAAAACTGTAATTTCATCCAAATAGATGACCACAAACTTGTCCCTTTCTCCAATGAAATATATATCCATAGCTCGTTGAAAGGTCGTCCCTACGTTCATCAATACAAAGGGCATCTTGGCGTACATGAATGTACCCGAAGGAGTGGTGAAGCATGTTCTTCATCTATCTTCAGGCAGGACCGAGATCTTATTGTAGCCATAAAATCCATCAATCATGGATATCCTTGATGCACCACACCCTCTGTAATATGTGTTCCATATTTGGCAAGGGGTAATTGTCCTTCTTTGATCTTCTGTTCAAGTTTCTGAAATCGACACAAAGTCTGATTTCTCTGCTCTTCTTCCTCACTAGGACCAAGTTTTCCACCCATTCAGAATACCTCAAAGGAACAATAATCTGAGCATTCAAAAGTTTCTTTACCTCTTTCTCCATGATAGGCAACAACATAGGATTTATCTATCTCAATTTATGCCTAAATGGATTGGCCTCTTATTTTAATGGTATTTTATGCTCAATGACAGTTGTGCCATGTGTTTTGAGATCTTCATACGTTCATGCAAACAAATCTACAAATTGTTTGAAAAGCTCAATATATTTGGCCCTTTGCTCCCTTAACATGCTGCTTGACAACTTGACAAACTTAGGATTTTTCTCTGTACCAATTTTGCATTCGGATATGTCAGCATCATCAATCGGCCTTCTATATTTCATTGCCACATCATTACTATAAAAAATTATTTCCAAAGTAACTAGTCCCTTCGGAATGTGATTTCTCGGTAACTGCACAATATGATGATTAGCGATTTTCTTTAAAAATACATCAGTGTGAGGATCATTTTCAGAATCAGGATCTTGATCTATGTGTAATGCAGAAAATTCATCAACCATCTCAAGGAACCTTTTGATCTCAAGATCATCCTCAATCACCTTCCAATGCTTGACATTGTCAGGTATAGAGGTTTTACCTCTACATCATACCTGATTTTAGGTGGCAGAGGGACTCTGAAATTGCTTTCTGAAACAGCCAAAGAATCAGCCATGATGTTTTCTTCTCTTGGAATAAATGAAATGTTGAAGGCCATGAAAAAAATATCAATAAGGTCCCACACTCCATTCCTATAATATCTCAACCTAGGATGCTTGGATTGGTAAAGATTTCTGACCTGATTGACAATCAATTCGACATCCCCAAACATAGATATCTCTTTAATTCCCATGTCCTTTGCAACCCTTAAACCCAACACAAGCGCTTCATACCCTGCCACATTATTGGTAGTTTCAAATTATAATTTGTAGGACAGATCTATAGTCTCTTGAGTAAGTGAAACAAAAAACACTCCAGCACCAACACCTTCCTTAGAAGAGACTCCATCGAAAAACATTTTCCAAACAGAAGTGGTTGGATGGGAATTTTTACTAAAAACGATGGGTTTCGTTCTGATCTCTAGAGGAGGCTCAGGGGCATCAGTGAGTTGTAATAAAATGGACCCCAAATCAGTGTCAAGTGAAAATATAGGATGATTGGTGGGGTTCATTTCATCACTGATGATATAGGCCAATTGAGCTTCCTTGTAAAGCCTTCTATGTTCCCCCACAAACATGGGAATAGTAGAATAGGTGAGGTCCATTTGAAGGGTTCCTCCAAGTATTTTTATCCATGATCTTAACAAAAGCATGCCAAATTTGGGAGGAACATCAGTTACTACAATGTCCATGACCACACTCTTCATGAGAAGCTGAAACAAGGTCACAAGTAAGTCTTTGATGACCCCCAGACACTGCACTTTCCTAGAGTCAAAATAATACAAATCATGGTAACCTTTTGTGACTTCCAATCCAGCTCTTCCATGATAGTTTTGGGCATGAGATTATGAGAAGCCCCTGAATCCATCAGGAAATTATGCAGTAKCTTATCATGTATGTTCAGTGAGGTATMGAAGGGAGGGGATGAATCATCTCTATCATCTACCATCGGACCTAAGATGACTKTTGGCTTTTCGTCTTGCAAATTRATTGAGTCTATGGGATGATTTRTGGGTTCAGATAGTAAYAGTTTAGTGAGGCTCCTTTTGAAATCTTCATGCTTGACCAGCTCGGAAAKAGGTACAGGGATCCTAATTTTTTGAATTTCATGGTCAAAATTAAAAGGGGRTGTGGGCTTTAGGATTTTTTTCACTTCTRGGACAWGAGTCTTGASCACTGGAGAGGGGGTTTGAACTTTCTTACCTTTGTTGTYGTCTGCTACATCTTTAGYAGGCTTCTCTACTCTGGTAGGYTGCTCAGGAACATYGGGTTTTCCTTCTTTCTTCTTRGATCTGAGGTTATATYTGTTTGAGTTGTTGTTGGCCTTGTCTCTCTTACTYAACTCATTAAGTTGACTATCCATGAGAGATTCCTCGTATGTTGATTGAGTCAAATGAGGAAATGACGAGGTGTYTTYGAGACARTGGATTTCTGGGTCAAGGTCCTCTTCCTCCCCTTCATCACTAGTAACGAGATTATTTTGGAGAGGGGTCTGGATCTTCTGATCATCTCTATCCCTWCTTMTTTKCTCTCTTGGAAGAATYTGAGGAGCATTGTTAGGTMTCCTAAAGTTACCTCTGCTATCARCATTTTGTGAACTTCTATATYTYTRTCTTCCTTCAAGCCTTAACTTCTCCMTCTCAGCAGMCATATATTTTACTAATTTAGCAAGTTCSTCAACTTAAGGATGGACAACAGAGTAACCAGAGGTTGAAGCTTCAKACCTCCCTTTTCTTCTGTCTCTRTCAGCCTTTCTCCTAAGCTTATCAACTGCAAATATATTGGACTCTACTTCAAGGGCTACATCTTGCATATGAGCTAATGMAGTAGCTCTTCTTTCTCTTAACAAGAGAYAGAARTCAGGATCAAAAGTGCTAGCATAAGTAATATTTGTAGAGGTTTWTGTAGGCTTGAMCTCAGTGGGGATTTTATTGTACATTTTATTAAACCTCTTGGATAAATCAGAAACAGATTCTCCTTCCTCCTTYTTCRGAGACSCAAACTATGTAATATAGTACATGAGATYCTTTTTGTCTCCCCAATCCTTTAAAAAGGCTTCATCTACGGCTTCAATCCCACCAATAGATCCAGRAGGAAAATCCCTAAACCACTTCCTAKYTTCACCATCAAGGATATGAACAAAAATCCTCATCCATACATMTTCATTTTCTATGGCATGATWATCTGTAAATCTATAAAAGGCTTCCAGGTGTKCTTCTGCAGTTATGTSTCCCTCGCCTRTGAAMTTAGGCAACTRCTTAAGGTAKCCATCTGTTGGGAGAGGATTCATAGGCTGAGGTAAAACAAGAGGGGCATACCTAGCAGCTATAATAGMTTCCATTCTAGTCCTGGGGGGATTTKCTCTTGCCATTGGAGTGTGAACAGGAGGAGACAAAGTGGTGCTTYTGGGAGGAAAAGGAAACAACTGAGTGTTYGGRGAAYAAGAGACAGGGTAGGAYRGAACASAGGTTGCTCCTACAACCACTCTAATAGGAGGAGGAGAAGTAAAKCTCGGAGTGGGAAAATCTCCTAAGGTCCTATGTMTGAGTTATGGTACAACTTCAGGAGAGACAAGAGTGYCGAAGCTTTCTCTTTCCAAACCGAGGCCAGGGGAGGAKAAATCAGCAGGAAAACTCCCAAAATTTAAAGCTCYGGAAACTCCAGCAGATGGGATGGYARGAGAAATAGAAACAATAATTGCAGTTTCAKAAGGAATATTATGAAAATTACCAGAACCACCTGATTCAAAAGTTGAAGTAGTTTCTTGAGGGGTCTTTGCCTTTCTGATAATTTTCTCTGGGTCAGCTTYAGGTGTGGTTAKAGGYAGCTKTGGATSAGAMCTYRTGTGTYTTCCTTTCARATCCAKCTAAAACAGTGGAGTCGGACCAGTGGAKTCGCCAGGTGCAAGYGCAATCTTCAAAGGTTMTGATATCTGATGCACCTTAAGAATCAGAAGTTCATTGTCGTTCTACCCAAGGAAAGGTATTCAATTTGTTCCCCRRCAAYGAYGCCATAMATKTTAGCACTAKAATTCACCTCTRGATTGCAACAGAGGTAAGMCCRRTACCCATCATTTTGTATGTCACAAYGAGTAAATTAMAGGGGGGTCGGATGGGYGCAAACTCAAGAAAATATTRTTTTAACTYAGAAATYYRRACCARGCAATGCATGAGMAAGTGAGGTCTTGATCTAACTTCAATCAGTAGGTTGTAGTAAAGGGTGAGTTGGAGGRAAAAYTGGTGAGGATAATGTAGAGGTCTGYTATGGACATYGGGTCTTCCAGCAGCYTAGGGAAGAAAAAATTCAAATACAAGATCCTCTTRGATTCAAAACTTTAAGGAACTCRAGAACGTTAATAACAACATTGYGATCAAACATACRTCACAATACAGTCAAAAYAATCCATGTGAATCCTTYAATCATGGACACTTAAGTATTAGAGGCAAATAGAATGAAAAGGAAGTTGAATTYCATTAAACAAGAAGTCTCAAATACARATACAKAACCAGAAGAACCARAGCTTCATAAAAAATTTACAATGYGGGAGCTTAGCTCAACCATCGACCACTAMAAAATATCAAAACTGAGTATATATAMTCAGAAATTCTCACRGCTCTCAGGGACACGATYGAACCACTRCATTCAAAGCTTTACRTCTTTGTCTTCTTCTGTCAAACTATGCCTATMTTTCTTTGTCARACACAAACTTAAACCAGTATGGGCTTTGYAGGAAAATCTRTCCACAGGGGAGCCCTAGGMTGACAATATGCCRCCACGRCCAGGCTTTCCATGCTTTCCAWTTATGAGGTGATATGAGGTTTCAAYCACCACCCCTCATTTTCATTAACTACCTTCATYGGGATTAGGATGAGKCTTGACAACCATGAATGTTCTAGGYGGYGCCCATTACTTTTTCGAGTCAATATYGACGCCTTGAGGYCATGTTGATCTTCCTCTGTTAACCAATATGGGCAMTTTYGACCTTTGGMRCAAATCTTYCRTCGCTCCATTTTCCATATGACCACGAGCCATGACCACGTGCCCACTCCCTGGGTTCTTCAYGAACTYGGGTTTCGGGTGCTCTGGGGTGAGMAATTTYGACTCTCMCRATATGGACCTTAGCTAGCGCTAGCTCCCTTTCCATGGATTCCTCCAATGTGACCTCCGYTGTGACCTAGGCTTATCTTTCAAGGACTTCAYRATTTTKCACTTCRCGAAGTGGGGAGTTAGCTTACCTTCCCTCTGTCAATTTMTGATTTTTCGAACCTTTCGTGTGTTGAATTRGTATTTATGAATGTTGGGCAACATTGGTTGAATATGAAGAYAGGTGTCRAGAATGATGGTGTTCAAACGRCTGGCAGTTCTTGGAAAGTGTTCAAAGTACTTTCTCATCCTCCAACYGCCAYGCATCCCAACTCTCTRTCAGTAAATTATTGCTTGYAGATTGCTTATATCGAYAGGTCAACTCAGATGGAAAATGACAGAGTAGAGGTTTCTTGTRTATCCATCATCGYCAGTTTAGAGAACGCCCAGATGTCAAATTAAGCTTTCAAATTCCAAGTGACCAAGAACGTCAAACAAATAGCGAATCTCTAAGTTCTGTAAATTAATGTGATAGCATTGYAGTGGATGTGGTMTGTGTAAAACATGAKTTATTATGGAGACCATTGAWTTYATAAATTATTGTAACTGTAAAKAATTCCAACCATGATTCCTTGCAACCARYGGCATTAAAAGTTGYATTCAAKACATAGCAAGTTATTTCTTGTCATAKTTCATATTCCAATTGAAKTTTCASTAGGGATTGTGGTCTSTAACAACACAAGGAGTATATCTATGGTACGAGATGGCATTCAAGATCATGAAATGGTGTTTCCAATAGCCACCATCCAGTATTACCTAAAACARAAATCAGTCGACTGCYAGGTTGGGGTTCCAAATGTCCAAAGGATATTTCYTGAGTGTGAGCACACAACCCATKATGAGGAATAACCAAATCTAATTATCATTCACAYGTAATTAGAGGTGTTAAGATAAGCGCCAACAAGTGTCGAGGAATACGATCTTGCACTAAAACTCAATTTAATGAGACATATCAATCTTTAGAAGATTTGATAGAGAAACTTGTATGAGGAGACTATAATGGTGCATAAGCACAACTATACTCATGATCAAAATGTCAATCCCAAGACTCCAGGTAGATTTGAAGGCAACGAATGCAATCCCATTTTCCAGGCATATGGTAGAACACTTGGATTTTTGACCACTTCAATGCTTTGTATAGGTAGCAGAAGATCTTGTAAAATGATTATCTCCATATTTAAAGGAAGAACGTCTAAGACAGGTGGCAGGGGATAAAGTTTTGTCAGTTTTGAGAATATTTAGAAGATTTTCTTCTTGGAATCAAGATCAACAATCAAATATTCTCCTACATCTTTTGAGGAATTCCTTCAAACTTTAAACAATCAGTCTTTTCAAAACCCAAGACAAAGAAAACATCTGGCAGTTAAAAAGAATTAGTTCCAGATTTGCAGGAGCAAGATCAACAGTTAATTGAGTTATCTCCAGATCGAATCCAATTCTAGATTTTAAGGATTTAATCCATATTTATAGTAGACCTCGAGATTGGGGGTTATATATATTGGATATCTAGTTTGTTCTTTATTTAGCAATCAAAATCGGCTCGGGGTTTATAGGGATTTAATCAAGCATCTCCAGATTATGTGGTAGTCATCTCCAGATTTTAAAGTCAACAAGCAAAAAACAACAAAGTAACATCTATCACTTCTAGATTTGAAGGATTCAATTACCTACTCTCTTACTTCTATTTACAGAGTTAGTCAAACCAAATTCTATTGTTAGGTGTTAGGGCCCGAGTGTTAGAGGGAATTTTATTGATCTATATATATATATATATATATTGTATGGGTTTTGTAATGAGGAGAGAGAGGGGGGACACCCAAGAGGAAGAGAGGAAAGTCATCTGGATACATTGTAAGCCTATGCGGCATGTTCTTTTAATATATTTCTTCCATTGAAGATATATGAAGGTTGTTTTATCAACATGTCTTTCTATTTTGTTTTTCTTTTCTTCTACTAGGATAAAATGCAAATTTTGAGAATCAAAACTTGCCATTGATAGGTAGATCTATGAGTAGCAGAGATTATGTTGTAGAATGCCTATTTTATCATTGTATTATTCCAGTATCTTGATTAGTTCATTTGACTAAAAGGATCTTTTTTTTTATGAATTTTCTTCTTTATGTCTTCTTCTCCATTCTTCTATGTACACAACTTTACAACTTTGTCTGATGAGAAACTTGAGTGCCTTCAATCTTTAGGATATGTTGACTCCATGCCCAATAGAACATTCTATCGAACTTTTATGACCCTTCTCTCCTTCTCATCATTTCTAACCCATTCTCATAAACAAATTTACACACCCATATTCAAATGTCTCTAAGCTCACCTCATTTGCATTCTGAGGGTGACTTCTAGAACTAACATTTTTGGCGCCGTTGACGGGGACGATGCAGCGAAGAAATATTCCCTGGGAGAACGACAACGATCAGATCCGCTTCTTGATGGTGAACAGGAATAGGACATGTTCTTGACTGCATATCTTTCACCATGATGACTCCATTGTCTAAAGATTAATAGGCGACTCCACTGGATCCAAGTATGGAAGCCATTTTGGCTCAAAGGCTTTCTTTTTGTGATTTTTCAAATGTCATTGATTTTCCAAACCCAATGCTTAGCAGAGATGAATGGGAAGGTATTATTCCTACATTTAAAGGAGAAGATTGGGAGGATCCGGTTGAACATCTACTAGATTTTCATGAGTTTATTCATGAACGCCAGATTGTGCATGAGTATGTCAAGATCAAGCTTTTCAGATACTCTTTGAAGGGAGCATCCCTTGACTGGTGCAGATCTCTTCTAGCTTCAAGTATTAACTCATTAGAAATTTTTCATGATGCTTTCAATATATTTTATAAAGAAAAATTTTCAGCTGAAAGTCTTTTTGAAAATTGTTGTGATGTATTTGAGAAGCATATTCAACAGAAAGTAGAGCTTTCCTCTGTTTGCAAAGATGAAAATCATGTTAGTGAGGAAGATATTCAAGATACCATTGAAGATAGGAAAGATGATTGCATAGTTGTAGATGCATTTGATTTTTTCCCTGATGCACCTGTTGTCTTCGATTTGAATGAAAAAGTTGTTGTTTATGATGAATATAAGGAACACGTGTTTCCTCAGCATATTTTTGTTGAGGAGCCTTATAAACATAAAAGCATTGAGGAAGGATATCAACAGCCTGATATCTTTATGGTGACAAAAGTTGATCAACAGATTTATGAAAACATTATGCCCATTAGTCATGAATAGTCAGAATTAGTATATGGCAACCATGCATCAGAAGTTGACAAAGAAAACATCGAGCAACAAGCAAATGTAACCATGTTTGGTTATCAATCTACTTCTTTCTTCTATGATCTTATAGTTATTTATATGGAGTCATGCTCCTCAGAAGTTTTCATCCTTGCAAAGTTTCAAATCAAAGAAGATGGTGGTTGTAAGTATGTGTTACAAGTTAAAATTATGTTACACACAATGAAGTTTTCTTTGATCTTATTCTGTATGCAAGCAGTTTTTACAGTCGGATGGATGTTATCATGGTTTCATTGGAAGCATGATTTCACATGATTAGCCAGTTTTTACTGGTTAGAAGTAGGAATAAGATAGAAGAATGAGCTCACCATACGAGCATGAAGATTCTTTTCAGTTGGTTAGTTTGCAGTAGTAATTTTGTTTTCAGTCGTGTGTTCAAAATTTGAATAAAGATTGCAGAGATCTGGTGGTAGTATGAATGACTCCACATGCCCAATGGACTAGGCATAGAAAAATTGTGGATGTTTTCAGAGCAGGTTGTAGGGTTTTCAGGTTGAATGGACAAGCACAGGTCTTCTTGTTCTTGGCAGCTCATAGGGAGCATGCCATCCCCAGAAGGAGCCAACTGTTATCACCCAAAATGCACTTATGAAAATTTGTATTTCTGAAGAACGTTAATTAAAGACCAACGTTAAATCGACATCAACTAAAGTGCTTGTGGTTTAAATGCAATGTTTAGAGAATAACAAATTGATATTATTAAGCCAATTCTGGCTTTTCTGATCAATTTTATGCTTTCGATCTTTTGGCTTACAGTCTTTATGTTCATTTTGGCAAAATATATTGGCCCAAGGGCCAATCTCTCGAAGTTAAAGCCCGAGAACTGCATCAATGCACCCAATATATGCATCAACATATACATATCAATATTAGCCACAACATTCAAGTTAAGACAAAGCCTAAACATCAAACACAAGCTACATGGAGGAAGACCCCAAGGGAAGGGATTTACATTGCTCTATGTGTCAGATGAGATTGGAACCTTTGTGATATATAAAGATTTATGATGTTACATTCTTTATGCATGTAGAATAAATCTTATAGATCATATTAAAAAAAATGGAGAAATCTGATCTCTCAAGACCTTTGTGTGTTGAATTGGTATTTGTGAATGTTGGGCAACATTGGTTGAATATGAAGACAGGTGTCAAGAATCATGGTGTTCAAACGGTTGGCAGTTCTTGGAAAGTGTTCAAAGTACTTTCTCATCCTCCAACTGCCATGCATCCCAAATCTTTGTCAGTAAATTATTTCTTGCAAATTGCTTATAACGACGGGGAATCTCAGATGGCAAATGACAGAGTATAGGTTTCTTGTGTATCCATCATCGCCATTTTAGAGAATACACAGATGTCAAATTGAGCTTTCAAATTCCAAGTGCCCAAGAACGTCAAACAAATAACAAATCTCTAAGTTCTGTAAATTAATGTGATAGCATTGCAGTGGATGTGGCCTGTGTAAAACCTAAATTATTATGGAGACCATTGACTTTATAAATGATTGTAACTGTAAAGAATGCCAACCATGATTCCTTGCAGCCATCGGCATTAAAAGTTGTATTCAAGACATAGCAAGTTATTTCTTGTCATAGTTCATATTCCAATTGAAGTTTCACTAGGGATTGTGGTCTGTAACAACACAGGGAGTATATCTATGGTACAAGATGGCATTCAAGATCATGAAATGGTGTTTCCAATAGCCACCATCCAGTATTACCTAAAACAAAAATCATTTGACTGCCAGGTTGGGGTTCCAAATGTCCAAAGGAGCTTTCCTGAGTGTGAGCACACAACCCATTATGAGGAATGACCAAATCTAATGCTCATTCACACATAATTAGAGGTGTTGAGATAAGCGTTAGCAAGTGTCGAGGAATAAGATCTTGAACTAAAACTCAATTTAATGAGACATATCAATATTTAGAAGATTTGATAGAGAAAATTGTATGAGGAGACTATAATGGCGCATAAGCACAGCTATACTCGTGATCAAAATGTCAATCCCAAGACTCCAGGGAGATTTGAAGACATCAAATGCAATCCCATTTTCCAGGCATCTGGCAGAACACTTGGCTTTTTGACCACTTCAAGGCTTTGTATAGGTAGTAGAATATCTTGTAAAATGATTATCTCCATATTTAAAGGAAGAACGTCTAAGACAGGTGGTAGGTGACAAAGTTTTGTCAGTTTTGAGAATATTTCGAATATTTTCTTCTTGGAATCAAGATCAGCAATCAAAGATTCTCCTACAACTTTTGAGGAATTCCTTCAAAATTTAAACAGCCGGTCTTTTCAAAACCCAAGCCAAAGAAAACATCTGGCAGTTAAGAAGCATTAGTTCCAGATTTGTAGGCGCAAGATCAACAATTAATTGAGATATCTCCAAATCGAATCCAATTCTATATTTTAAGGATTTAATCCATATTTACAGTAGACCTCAAGATTGGGGGCTATATATATTGGATATCTAGTTTGTTCTTTATTTAGCAATCAAATTCGGCTACAGGTTTATAGGGATTTAATCAAGCATCTCCAGATTATGTGGAGGTCATCTCCAGATTTTAAGGTCAACAAGCAACAAACAACAAAGTAACATCTAACACTTCCAGATTTGAAGGATTCAATTACCTACTCTCTTACTTCTATTTACAGAGTTAGTCAAACAGAATTCTATTGTTAGGTGTGAGGGCCCAAGTGTTAGAGGGAATTATATATATATATATATATATATATATATATTGTATGGGTTTTGTAATGAGGAGAGAGATGGGGGAGACCCAAGAGGAAGAGAGGACAGTCATCTGGATACATTGTAATCCTATGAGGCATGTTATTTTAATATATTTTTTCCATTGAAGATATATGAAGGTTTTTTTATCAACATGTCTTTCTATTTTGTTTTTCTTTTCTTCTACTAGGATAAAATGAAAATTTTGAGAATCAAAACTTGCCATTGATAGGTAGATCTATGAGTAGCGGAGATTTTGTTGTAGCATGCCTATTTTATCATTGTATTATTCCAGTATATTGATTAGTTCATTTGATTGAAAGGATCTTTCGTTTGATGAATTTTCTTCTTTATGTCTTCTTCTCCATTCTTATATCTACACAACTTTACAACTTTCTCTGATGAGAATCTTGAGTGCCTTCAATCTTTAGGATATATTGACTCCATGCCCAATAGAACATTATATGGACCTTTTATGACCCTTCTCTCCTCGTCATTTTTGACCCATTCTCATAAACATATTTACACACCCATATTCAAATGTCTCTAGGCTCACCTCATTTGTAGTCTGAATGTGACTTCTAGAACTAACATGACCTATGTCACATTCTTTGGCACTGACCATCCTCTAATGGCTTCTATCTTCTCAAAATCCACTGCTATCCCATCCTCTGAAATGATATGTCCCAGATAATGAATTTGCTTCTGGTATAATGAGCACTTGCTCAATTTGGCATACAACTAATGCTCCCTTAATACTTGTAATACCATCCTCAAGTGTTGTTCATGCTCTTCCTTTGACTTAGAATATATAAGAATTCCATCTAAAAATACAATGAAAAACTTATCTAAGTATTCTCTGAAAATACCATTCATTAAACACATGAAGACAACTGGTGCATTTGATAACCCAAATTGCACCACTGTGAACTCATAATGACCATACCTTGTTCTGGAAGCAATCTTGTTGATGTCTTCTTCTTTAATTCTTATTTGATGATAACCTGAACTAAGATCAATCTTGGAGAATATTTTTGCATCTTTCAACTGATCAAAGAGGTCATCAATCCTTGGCAAAGGATACTTATTCTTCACAGTTACCTTGTTCAACTGTCTAAAGTCAATGCAAAGTCTCAATGTTCCATCCTTTTTCTTCAAAAATAATATGGGGGTACCCCAAGGTGACACACTTGGGCATATATACCCCTTCCTCAGAATCTCTTCAAGTTGCATTTGCAATTCCTTCAATTCTGGAGTACTCATCCTATAAGGAGTCTTGGATACTAGAGCTGCTCCAGGCAACAAATTTATGGAGAAATCAATGTCTCTTTTATGGGGTAATCTTGGTATTTCATTAAACACATTTTCAAACTCTTTTAGGACTTCATAATATTCAATATTTGACACCTTATCTTTAGGTGTTTCTTCCATATGTGCTACAAATATTTGACACCCTTTTCTGTAACATTTCATCAGCTACAATGTTGGAATTTTTCTGATGGTCACTGCCCTGGGAATTCTCTGCATTGTCCTTAGGTTCCCTTCCTCATACAAGCAAGAAAAATCTTTTTTATAACAGTCTAGGATAGCACGGTGTTGGTGTTTATTAATTTGGTTGGTTTTCATTGATGTCAACCCTTGAAGAAAGTTCGGTAGCAAATTCCGGTAGCACAATGGTTTGGGTAATGGACACAAGTTTGTTTGATGGATAATGGTATGATTTTTGATATATTTATAGGTAATACTATTCTAGATGGATATTACATTTCATTCTATTTCCGGTGGTATGTGGAACGTCACATAACTCCTCACAGTTAGAGAGTTATGGCCATGTGAAGTTGGAGAACTCTCATGAGTCATCTAGAAGCCCCAAAAGGTCAAAGTAGTCA
>JZKD02S1674147.1:598352-619355 GCA_000966675.3 Picea glauca | reverse complement strand
TTATTTCAAATAAACAATTAAAAAGTAATGAATATATTGATTTCATAAACCAATTTCTATATAAAGAGTATGATAAATTGCTAATTAAGTGGATAGGTCTATATCTATTAGAAATGGGAATAATTAATTACTTTTTAACTTAAAATTTTAATCTTATAATTAGCAATTAAAAATGTTAGTATATTTTGTATTGTACTCTTAAATCAATAAATGAAATTTATTTTTCATAACTTCTCTACATTTATAAGTGTATAATTTAACTTATTTACTTTTTAACATTTACTTAATTATATTAATAAATTATTATAACACTATATGATTACCACTTTTTAACATTTACCTAATCATATTAATAAATTATTATAACATTATATAATTAAAACTTTTAAATAATTAAACTTTGTACAAAATTTTAATAGTGACTACCTCAACTTTTAAGCTGCACTACATTATGGAATTACACGTATCAAGAGCCTGTTGCAACTTTTTCCAATTTAAAGTTATTTAAACTTCATATTTAAAACTTTTAAATGATTAAACTTTCTACAAAATTTTAATAGTGACTACCTCATGGGACCGCAAGGAAGGAATAAGGCAGGTGAGGAGGAGGCCATCAAACCAGGCGGTGCATTGACGGGGGAGAGCTGGGTGAGGGAGGGTGGCAAGGTTCCTATGCCACGTCTCTTATCCATCATGCAGGAAGCATGGTTTGTTCAACCGTCATTCTTCCATCCAGAACACTTGGAGCTGATGTTTAAATTGAGAAGCCTGGTGGAGAACCAAATCCACTCTGCCATGGAAAAAAACTCTATCCTGAGTAAATCTCTGGTGTGTGAGCATTGTCCTAACCTGAAATAACCTATCGTTGTAATCGACTATTAAAATTTACAGACGCGGGTTTACACAGTCACTAGGAAATGAAATCTCGTCCTCTTGCAACAATTTTCTCCTCCTAGAGGCTCAATTTCTATGATGGCTTCGAAGGCTATAATCCGAGCGATATTTCGCTGACATAATAAATCCGAGCTATAATAAATCATTTACCTATCAAATATTCCAATCATTTTAATTATCGAGGTTTTCTCCAGGGGATTTCAACCTCTTTTATTTTAGTGTTAGAATTGGGTCAAAGTCTTTGATCGTGACGATAATTATAGGATTTTTATCCTCAGTTTAAAAAATGACTAATTAATCTCTATTAATTAATATTTGCATGTAAACAAAGGCTTCAGATGCTCCTTTACACAAGTGGAATAAGATTTTTATATAGTGTATGATATACTATTATTTAAATTATCAATGCATTGATTTGTTGTGGATGGCGTAGCACTCTTTCTGGCCAGATCTAAAGCAAACTCCTGGGATGTGTCAGTTTCCTGTAAAAGAAAAAATTGAAAACCAGAACGCTCTTTTCAGTGGGAATTTTAGCAGTTAAACCTACATTGAAATATATCCTCACGAAAACATGTGCCAAAAACTCCAATGTATGTAAAACCAATCTATGAACAAATAAAGTGTTTTCCATAAAGTGATTTCATTTTTAAATCATTTAGGCATATTTTTGGTTAGCACCAATATTACAATTTTGAAAATGTAATTTAAAAATAATATTTAAGAATTTTCAACAAATTAATTATATTCGTAAATAAAAAATAAAATATATAATCAAATATCACAATCATATTATTAAAGTAGTTGATATATATAAATAAACTTATTAACTTTTCTTTTGAAATGTGGAAAATTTAGTGAATATTAATCATATATATATATAAACATTAATCCCAGCTGAATACAAGACCATGGAAATAATTAACTGATGAGAATCTCAATAAATGGTTGACCTATCAAATTGATTGTTGGACTTCAGGAAATCATCAATAAATGAATCATTGCCTCCAAAGTCGTGTTCTAATCTTCATATTCTGAAGTCCCTTAAAGATGCGGGTTTACATACCCAACACCTTTCCAACGCGGGTTTACACGGTCATGAGGAAATGAAATCTCGTCCTCTTGCAACAGTTTTGGCCTCCTAGATGCTCAATCTCTATGATGGCTTGGAAGGCTATAATCCGAGCCAGATTTCACTGACATCATAAATCCGAGCTATAATAACTCATTGACATATTATAAATAATGTCTCCATTTTATCCGTTTCCGTCAAAACAACGATCAGGATTATGAAAGACTTAGTTGTTTTGTTTACAAGGCCCCTATAATTTTGAAACCCAATTGTGTGAATTCAAAAATGATTTAGTGTCATTAAATGCTTTCAAGGTATAGCCATCCATGAAAAAGAAGAGGAATAAATGCGGCAATAAAAGACATAGGAGGTTAAAATTATAGATCATAAAAACTTATTAGTCTTTGCCTTAGGCATAGAGGGACTATAGCAATTAGTTTGTTCTTTGATCCGAAATATTTGCACAATACCTATTGTTGTAGTTATGGAATTAAAAGCATATATTTTTATATAATAAAAAGCAACATATATGTATTGATCCGATTGGATAAGAGATTGGAGGTCTTATTGTGGGCTTCGCTATTCCCAATGTACTATATGACAACATATCCAAAGTTTTTCTGGTAGACAGTGTTTTTTAATCATATAGTTTTCCTCTATATTGCTTGAAGGTCTATTAATGCTAGAATTAGTTGGAATGTTTGTATTAGCATTTTTTGCTAGGCGAATATATCCGTAAGTTTTCATACGTACTAAGCAGATTGAAATGTTTTGATATCCAAGCTTTGTAGTGATTGAAAATTCCAAAGTTTATGGCGTCTTTGGCGGATGTATATTTGTTGAAATGTATTGACACTTATTCCGAGATGGCTCAATAGGCCTGATAACGTAAATGTTTACATGACGGGATGTCCTCCAACACTCTTGACAGCTTAAATATTTGCCTAGCACGAGGTCCTTAGACAACCTGACAATCTTAATTGTTTATGTAAATACACTTCTTAGAGTACATTTTTCCTCGAAATTTTGTATACAATTACAGTGAATTTGCATAGTCTTGTTTGTCCACCACCAGTTCGACAAACATTGTATGTTTCATCCTTGTTCTACCATTGAAGATACATACATTGTTTTTTGGTTCGGTGATTGCTTCTTCTTCGCTGGTTTGTCGGTTGTTGCCAATGTATGTTTCATCCTCGTAATCATTGAAGCTACATACATTGTTTACTGGTTCGATGAGTGCTTCTTCTTCGCTAGTTTGTCGGTTGCTTCTTGTTGTTGTTTTGCTCGAAATTTCATCATTTTGGAGTAATTTTCGATGCCATAGTTTCATTTTGTATTCCTTGTTTGTTGTTGAGTGTTTGCAGTTTGCATGTAAAAATGTTTGCTTATTTGTAGTTGCATGTTCCTTGTATGTTTTCAGTTCCTTTTGTGCTTGGGCTGCAGTTTCGTAATCGTTGGAGATACATAGCCAGTGGTTCTTGTTGGTTCATTGGTTCGTGGGTTGTTGGTTCTGCTTGTTTGGCTAGGGTTTGCGCTTTAGGGCCCTCAGGGTGCAGTTCGACCTATTCGTGCTTTCTAGCTGCTTTGGTCCTTGTTGTTTTCTTTTGTTTGATTCGGCCTTGTAGTGTTGGGGTGCATCAACGGTGGTTGGAGTTTTTCTTTTTTCTTTTTCTTGGATTATTATTGTTTTTTGGGGGGCACTTTACGGTGTTCAGCCCCTGCACCCACGAGTCGACATGCATTTGTGTTATTTTTCATGTCTGTCGAGGTCGATATCTATTATTCCGTGAGATTTTGCTGGTGCTCGAGTCTTGCCATGAAAGATAATAGTTGCATGCAAAATTGTTGGAGGATTGCATGTGAAGTTACAATATCCGTTGTTTTTTTGTTGGAATAAATCATATGTATGCAGGCTACATTTATAAACCATGTATGGTCAGATGTGTGGATATGACATTACATGGTATTTCTCCTCTACATAGACTTGTGTGCGCACGATAGAATTTGTGTTGTGCTTGAGATATGATATGTGCAACAAAGATTCTGCAAGATTATATTTTGATGTCTCTAATCATATATGGGTGGTTTTCCATGGAAAACTGAGAACTTGTATCATGGGCACAACAGTCTGTGTAGAGGATAGAGAACATGGTTAAAGGGAATATCTAGATAAATTGCCAGGGAAAGCTATAAATTGTTTAGTTGCGGCCATGCAATTGCATAATATTTTGTGCCTTGTAATATATTTTGGCGAGGGAAAAAAAATCTACACATTTGCAACCATGGATAGAGAAGCACAAAGGTTCATGTTTCTACCTTTCTAGACTGTTCATTTAGTTAGTTTTGTTGTGTGTACATATTGCTTGGTCTCTAGTGAATACCAACTTCCATTAATGTTCATTGAATTTTGTATGTTCCCACATTCAAACAAACAGAGTAGCTGGAGAAAACAAGGCAGTCTTGACTACATCGGCTGAAGAGGATATAGAAAGGTGCATGCTTGTACTGTTGTTTCATATTGCGTGGTTTTGTTTCATTTATGATCTATATATGTGTTAAACTAGTTGTGTGCCTTCCTACATGGTAAGTTATCTTTCTTACATGCGTTCCTTCCTGCATACTAAGTTGGTTCATGTTCGTTGTGTTTGCGCTGCATTGTTTCATTTAAACAAACATAATGGTTGGATAGGACGAATGACTCTTTGGTGGGTAAATAGAGTTGTTTCTCTTTCTTTTAGATGTTTGTCTTCATAATAACTTGTCTTTGTGTCCATTGCATCTTCAGTGTTGTTTCCTTGGAAAAAACAAGTTTCTTGGACAGGGAGATGAATTGTTTTGTACAACAACAGAGGGTTTTGTGGTGCAATATTCTAGAAGGTATACCAAGTGTGCTTGTAAATTAAATATACAAATCAGGTGGGGGCATATAATATTAGAATTGAAAACTATGACTTTGCAGTAATGGACCTTTATGCACTCCCTATTTCTACTTTTTCAATTTTCTATTATCCCTTTTGTTTTCTAATTCATTTGCCTAGTGTGCTTTTTGAAAATTCCTTCGTGCATTGGTTGGTGGACTAACGGATTCACATATGTGGTCATGTTTCTACCTCCTTCCATACTTACCCACTTTCTCGATTGTAGGTGCCAACCTAGCAGGTTGAAGATTGGTCCCCTGGCTTCTGAGGGTCCGCGATATACAGATTGGCCATGGTGCCCCGCGCTCATGCACTATTTACTGTTAAACATTTCTCCAGTTAAAAAATTCAGATGCATACAGTTTTACGGTTATTTGTTCCTTTCGATGGACAATATACAATGCATATGTTTATTTAGTCTTGATGTTCATCTGCACATGCCTGCATTAGAAAAAGTTGGACTAGTGACATGGGCATGAGCAACAAGTCATTCCAGACATCGACAGACCGACAAGGCCAAAGGTAAATATGCATATGCTCTGTTCTTACTATGTTTACTAAACAAATTTTCTAGGCTATATATTCATCTATGCCATGGTGGATATGCTGATGTCATCTCCAGTATATGGTTTGCAGCTCGCAAGAAGTATCAACAAGTATAAGCGAGACATTGAACGTGCTTCATGTTCCACAGACTAAGAGGTATGGTTGCAAAAATCTAGCTCCACAGTTCATCAAATAGTTCATCAAAACTATGCGTGTACTTGTAGAACACTACCATTCACTTTAGTTTTCCTGTTCAAAAAAATATTATGAGGTCTACAGTTGTGACATCCAAAGTATTGTCAATAGAGGGCTTGAACAACTGCCAAACTGGACAAGTGTTCGTCAGGGAAATAATGGTTGTTTATAGAACCTACTTGGACAAGGAAAACAAAAGTAGATCCATTATGCATGATGACATGATAGACAAGGATGCCATGATGACAGTGACATTGACTATTCCTCCACAACTTGTCCGGAAACATGCAGAAACGATATTTCCGCGTAATAGGATATCCATTACATATTTTAATATATTTCCCAAAACAGTATATGACCATGGTGATTGCGATCGAATTATTTCCCTCAACGAAACAAGCATTGTGGAAAAAATCCCTGTTGTTTGTTCAGAATATCGTTTCATCCTAGACTCTATTATTAGCCAGCTTGTACATAGCACTGATATTTACCCAATCAAAATGATTAGGGCTACTGTCACACTGGCGAGAAATTTTGGCTCGCAACACATTCTCCATATAAAGGATGGAGAGTCCGATAGCGACAAGGAAATGGTACCGCTTTTCATGTTCAGTTTTGTCCTTTACTTTTGCATGTGCATGTATGTCAGATAAGTTACACAAATATTGCACTGTTCCATGTTGCAACTACAATTGTTCGATACGTATTTAGATTTGTTTTCTTCAATGGAACAACAATTACATAGAGGGAATATTCCACTTGTGTTGTTCAAAAATATAACAAAGAAGAGGGATTCTAGAGAAAGGATATTTCGAAAAACTCAGGCAATGTTTGTAACAGAGTTGCGAGCAGATATAGTAGAGGATTTGATGAAACTAGCTAGCTCTCCAACTGTTTTGCATATACATCCACAAAAACATTCTCACTTTGCTTATAGAAATAGCCTTCAACAATTTTTTGTGCCTGCTTCATTTTTTTTTTTTTTAAAGGGGAGGGGGGGTGCAGTTCTATATTATGTTGTTCAATGTATTAATCCCTTTTCTCGCGTTCCCAGGTTGAAGGTATTTTAGTTGCAGCCAATGTGTACTCAACCCCCTTTGAGCCTGTATGTGCAAGATGCAACTCCGTTGCTTCTACCTCCGCTTTGATAAGTGATGATACCATTGATTGTCTGCGATGAGGTGAAAAATGTCTATATATATAGACATTGTGTGAATGTTCTTATCCAAACTCTGGGAAACAGAACCGTGCATTGTACTGTTAGGCAGCCTCTCTTACAAAATGTGCTTCCTCAGTTGGCAGAGTTGTTGTATGAAATGTATATATAGAAAAAGGCAAGCAATGTCTACATGTTGTGGCATCTTCTCATACACATCAAATTCACCTTGAATGAGGACAATGCAATTTTTCATACCGGCTGAAGAAGGGGGAAAAAACAATATATCAGACTTCGAAAGAAAACGAAAATACATCATCTGTCTTTGTAACATTTGTTCAACATCCAGATGAATGTTTGTTGGACTTGGCCCATATCTCTGTATTCCCCATATATCGCATGTTCCTGGTTATTTTCTACTGGGAACATATACAATATGCAAGAGAAAACGAATGCTCCAGCGTCTTTTATTTGTATATCAAATTGTTTGGTGAAAAGGTCAATGGGTTCTTCTCTATGGAACCTTCTGGGAAATTCTTGCAGACTGTTTAAAATATGGTTGGTTCTTGGTTATCATCTTTGTCTACCAATTTGTATACCGTGGAACTCCAACTATTCTTTGGAGGACACAGAACAATATAATTGAATTTTTTAGCTAGCTGGCCCATAGATCCTCTTAATAATTTATATGGCTTTGTGACACAAATGTACTATGTGTCTTTCTTTAGTATATTTCCTTGATCGATGAACTTGGTAAAATTATTGTTCTGAAATAATTTGAAATCAACGAATATATAGTGTGCAAAGTGCAATTGTCCTATCATAGCAACAAGAGGCTCTTAAAATTCAAATTGTTCATTGTTTTGGCATTTATGTTTATTCGATGAACTTGGGAAAATTGACATCGTGGAATAATTTGAAATCAACAAATATATATTGTGCGGAGTGCAATTGTGCTATCATATGAACAAGAGGGTCTTAAAATTCAAATTCATCCTTGTTATGTTTGCGGTGATAGAATTAAAAAAAAAAATTTCTTTTGTTTGTTTCATTTTTTAAAAAATAAGCGATTTAACATCCTTTAATAAATTAATGTATTTCACTTGTACAATATCAATAGTTAATATTAATAATTTAGTATTTGAAAATAATGTTTTTAGATAAAGTTTATTTAGGATGACCATCCCTAAACAATTGCAATCTTGAACCCGCTAAATGTGGAGTCCACAAGTCCCCCTATCAATTTGTATATCGCAGAAGTGTGGGTGATATTTGCAGAACACAGAACAAAAGAGGCCCAAATTTTAGCTCGCCAGGTCGAGAACCCGCGATCCAAAAAGTGCCCAAGTATGGAATGAGGGATCTACATATGCTCTATAAAATGTCGTCCATACTTTCTAAAAGTACATGTTTACTATGTATTCATCATTTTTCGGAAAACTTTTATATTAGTCGCCTCACCAGATTGTACAGACTTTCTTGTCTAATTAAATTTTGCAATATCAAAATTTAATATTAATAATTTAGTATTGAAAATAATGTTTTTAGATATGTTAGATAGCTGATAGGGATTACCATCTATAAACAATGACAAAATTGAACCTGCCAGCCCTCAAGTCCATATGTCAATTTGTATATCGCGGAACTCTGAGTTCTATTTGGAGGACACAGAACAATGAAACTGCAATGTTGAGCCAACCAGCTCGGAGGTCCTCTTGTCAATTTGTATATCGTGGAATTGTGAGTGGTATTTTCACAGTGCAGAACAATAGATGTCCAATTTTCATCCCACCAGGCCCAGAGCCCCCAATAAAAAAAATGGCTAAATATGGAATTCATATAGGATCGCTACGGGACCATAAAAGTGCAATGTTCAGCCAACTAGCCCAAGTCCGCCTGTCGATTTGTATATCGCGGAAGTTGGGATGCTATTTGCAGGGAAGGGAACAATAAAACCTCAATTTTCAGCTCACCAAGCCACGAACCTGTGATCCAAAAAGTGCCTAAGTATGGAATAAGGAATGCACATATGTTGTATAAAATCTCATGTCCATACTTTATAAAAGTACATGTTTACTATTTATTGCTCGTTTGTCCAAAAAAATTTATATCATTCGGTCCACCAAAATCGACAAACTTTGTCCTCCACTTAAATTTTGCAATATCAATATGTAATATTAATAATTTAGTATTGAAAATAATGCTTTTTTATATGTTGGATAGTTGATAGGGATTGTCATCACTAAACAATGGCAAATTTGAACCCACTAGCCCTTGAGTCCATCTGTGAATGTGCATATCGTGGAAGTCTGAGTGCTATTTGGAGGACATGGAACAATGAAAGTGCAATCTTTAGCCAGCCAGCCCGAGAGCCCCGGATAAAAAAAAGTAGCTAAATATGGAATTAATACAGAATCGCTACAGAACAATAAAAATGTAATGTTTAACGAAGCATCAAGAAAGTCCTCCTATCAATTTGTATATCATGGAAGTCTGGGTGGTATTTGTAGGACACGAAACAACAAAGACTCTATTTTCAGCCCGCCAGGCCGTAAACCCGCGATCCAAAAAGTGCCTAAGTATGGAATGAGGGATCTGCATATTCTTTATAAAATCTCATGTCCATACTTTGTATAAAGACTCATGTCCACAAGTCTACCTGTCAATTTGTATATCGCGGAAGTCTAGGTGCTATTTGTAGGACACGGAATAATAAATGCTCAATTTTCATCCCACCAGGCCGCGAACCCGCGATCCAAAAAGTGCCCAAGTATGGAATGAGGGATCCGCATATGTTCTAGAACAATAAAAATGCAATGTTCATCCAAGCAACTCATAGGTCCTCCTATCATTTTGTATATCATGGAAGTTTGGGTGCTATTTGTAGGACACAGAACAATAGAGACTCTATTTTCAGCCCACCAAGTCACAAACTCGCAATCCAAAAAGTGCCTAAGTATGGAATGAGAGATCCACATATTATCTATAAAATCTCATGTCCATACTTTATATAGAGAGTCATTTTCATAGGTTCGCCTGTCAATTTGTATATCACGGAAGTGTAGGTGTTATTTATAGGACATAGAACAATAGATACTAAATTTTCATCTCGCCAGGCCGTGAACCCGCGATCCAAAAACTGTCCAAGTATGGAATGAGGGATTTGCATATGTTCTATAAAATATCATGTCCATACTTTAGAAAAGTACATGTTTACTATGCATTTCTCGTTTGTCGGAATGCTTTTATATCACTCGACCAACCAGATTGTACAAACTTTCTCATCTAATTAAATTCTGCAATATCAATATTTAACAGCAATAATTTACCGCAGGTCCACTCCTGAATTTGTATATCGTAGAATGTTTGGTTCTATTTGTAGATCTCATAACAATAGAGGCCCAATTTTTCGCCCGCCAGCCCGAGAGCCCCCGATCCAAAAAAATGGCTAAATATGGAATTAATATGGAATCTCTACGAGACAATAAAAGTGCAACATTCAACCAACCAACCTACAAGTATGCCTATCTATTTGTATATCGCGGAAGTGAGGGTGCTATTTGTAGGACATAGAATAATAGAGGCTCAATTTTCAGCCCGTCAGGCCGAGAATCCATAATCGAAAAAGTGCCTAAGTATGGAACGAGGGATCCACATATGTTCTATAAAATCTCATGTCCATACTTTATAAAAGTACATGTCTACTATGTATTGTTCGTTTGTCGCAAAACTTTTAAATAACTTGCCTGAACAGATTGTACAAACTTTCTCATCTAATAAAATTCTGCAAGATCAATATGTAATATTAATAATCTAGTATTGAAAATAATGTTTTTAGATATGTTAGATAGTTCATAGCAATTTCCATCCCTAAACAATGGAAATATTGAACCCACCATCCCTCGATTCCATTTGTCAATCTGTATATCGTGGAACTCTGAGTGTTATTTGGATGACACAGAACAATGAAAGTGCAATGTTGAGCCAGCCAACCCGCAAGTCCACTTGTCAATTTACAAATTATGTGACATACAAATTGATGGCCGATATCTATCACTGAGATTCAATATGACCATCGTCCCTTCATGTCTCTTGGGTATATCTTATATTGTTTTTCTTTTGTAACCCTCCTCACCACTTTCCATACTTTCGTATTTCTTGGAATCGGTTTTACCATCACCGCAGCCTTCGTACTTGTTTCCAGATATGCAATAATTAAGCTTTAATGCTAGTAGCCATCCTGTAGGAACCGTTAAGATTGTAATTAATGTTCGGAAATATGGAAAATATTTTTCATTACTATGAATTAAACTAATATTTGTGCACAAGTATGTTATCCTTTCCAGGTATTCATTTGAAAGGTGATGCAATTTTTTTTTCTTGTGCGCGGACGGGTTGGTTCTTCTAAGAAATTTCTAATTCTTAATCTCTTTTCACTGTCACCGCCACCTTCGCACTTTTTTCTAATTGTGAAATTAGTGAGTTGTGATGGTGACAGCTCATTCTGCATGAACCCTAGAAACTATCATTGATCAGCGAAAGGCTCAAGGAAATATTCCATTGATACACATTAAACCATAATTTATGGAGGGTTATATTATCCCTCCCCGATTTTTATTTCAAACATCATCTCGAGCAAACAAAAATTATTAATAACTTCTAGCAATAGTTCTTTCACAAAAAGTAAACACATTGGGGCATAATGGCGAGAGGTTCCACTATTCCAGGGCATATTCTTACTATTCATCTCCCTTTGCAGAGGAGAAAACAAGGAGATGGTCCCTTGGTACAACGAGAGATATATTTCAAGACAAAAAATTCCATGACAACCTTGGTTACTTAAAGAACCTGCCCGCTTGCATTCATGGCTGTCACAGAAGTTGAGGCCATGAATTTTGATATGGAAGAAGATGATTTGATGGACGATGATACGACAATGGATGGTGGAAATGCAGAGAATATTCCCACCACTATGCCCAAATTGAAATCAACCATAACAAACGAAACTTCTCGGCTCAATGATTGCGGTGATGACAACACCAAAAGGAGTTACAGAAAAGAAACCGATGGTGCACACAACAGCCACTTTGCAGCGTGAAACTAGGAATTCCAGAGTTCCAAATTAGTCTATTTTGGGTGGAAGAATTTCACTGTAAAGCAATGATATGTTGATTCTCCCAGACATATATTTCAAGCCAAAAAATTATTGATTAACATATTCAGGAATCAAGTCCAAAACTCTCATTGTTGCCAGGCATTTTCCTACTAGTCATCTCCTTCTACCCAGAATGGACTAATTTGGGCCTCTGAAATTGCACGTGCAAGCTGTGCTACTAAATTTTTTTGGACTATGTAGAGGCGGTTTCAGCTAAGGGCTATTCCACTTGCCCTGCAACCATTTTCGTCTTCTTCCTCATGGGAATCTTGTGAAAAATATCAATTTCAGCACAGGATGATTCATCAAGGAGAAAACTACAAATATCTTGCATACTGCAGATCCTGTGCCTGTGTTTGTCACAGATACCTTCAATGTTTTGGCTCAGAGAACTAGGTCAAATTTCTAAGGATAGATGTACAATACTCTGTGTTTTTATTATTTTTTTTAAATGCATTTTCTATTAAAAAATGTTTTCCTTCAACTCTTTGTTGTTGCCTCTTTTCTGGGTTTAACGCATGTTCTAATTGACATGGTTCGGTGCTCTCGTACTTCTTTGGTATTTTGTTTACTTAGATTATCTTATCTAAGATGGAACATCTAACAATTATATGCCAATGTACTGTGTGAATCCACCAGATTTTTATGCAAACAAAAAATGGATTACATAATTTCAAACCAACATTCAATTCTATTCAGAATGCAGATGGAACATAGAAATACCAGTGTACAATGTTGCAACAGAATTGTTATTCTTGTTTCTAAACATGCAATTATTAAGTTTTAATGCTAATAGCCCATAATGCAAGAAGTTTAATAATTGAATTAATATGTTGCACTCATGGAAGAGTGTATGAAGAACACAGTTACACTCACACGTTCCAATAAAATCTAAACTTCAACGAAGCATTTATTGACAATTAGTGGAAAATGAAGTTTAGTAGTTAAGTTAATATGTTACAGTCATGGAAGAATGTATCAAGAACATAGTTACATGCACACATTGCAATATAATCTAATATTCAACAATGCATTTGCTGACAATTAGTAGAACATCATGGTTTTGCAACAATGGGGCTTCTTTGAAACCAATTCGTGCTTACAAAAAATGTCGTCTGCCTTTCTATTTTCCCACTCTTTTATTCCGTCTAGTTTCTCTTCCTAGTTTCTTAATCGTTTTTCTCCCTAAAATGCCTTGCTCCGCAACTTTGCGTATTCACACATTTCCAACTATCGCTTCCCCTTTCATTAAATTGACCCTCTATTGTTCCCTGTCCCGCAACTGGCACCCAAAGTTCTGCGATATACAAATTGACAGACGGGCTTGTGCACTAGTCAGGTCAACATTGCTCAATGTGTGGGTGGTCTTGCGGGTTCACAAATGAACTTGTACTCTTGTATCATGACACTGACTGAACGCTTCCCCATTCCATACCCAGAAACTTCTCCAACCGTGAATTCCCGCTAGGTGGTCTCTACATTGGACTTATGTTGTTCCATGGCATATGAATAGTACCATCACTTCAGCAATATACAAATTTTCAATCATTCTTAGATCATACCCTCTTCCATATTATGGTCCATCTATCATGCCCTCTTCTATGGTGCACATTTTTGTACTGAAAACTTCCAAGAAATACAATTAAACCGTGGGGTCCTTGCATATTTAGTGGAACTATTTTCACCCGATTTTGAAGCTCGTCCGTCTGCTTTCCATACTTCGCCATTTGTTTAAATTTGTTTGGTGGATCATTTGTTTGGCGGTTTGAAGAAATATTCATTTCATAGTCATTGTTTCTTGTGCTCATGCCCCTTTGCAATTAGCAGTTGGAAATTATATATAAGATCTTATTTCTATGCATGCAATTAGCAATTTTCCTATTCTATACTTAGCCACTTTGTCGGAATTCTGCAAATATACAAATTGTCTGATGAACTGCCCCATCGTTATCTCTTCCATTTTACACATTTTGCACTCAAAAATTTTGAAACATGAAATTTGACCGTGCAACACTGAGTTGTCTTGATTATCCCCGTAACCCTTTTTTGAATATCGTCTGAATGATTTTTAGAGCTTTCCATTCTATCCTTGCTCTATGTCGTCTCCATTACCTTCTCACTTGTCTATAATAAAAGAAAATAAAAAGTTATATATATCTTGTTTCTAAATATGGAATTACTGGCATTTAATTCTAACAAGTCATCATGCAAAAACCATATAGATTGTCATTGATGGGTGAAAGGCTCGAAGATGGATTATATTATCCCTTACGAGTGTTCATTTCAAAATCATGAAATCTCATTCACACGGCGTGGCCTTCACACGTTCACGAAACCTCCATTCCTTAATTGCTCTTCATCATACCCACCACCTTCACATTTCTAAATATGCAATAAATAAACTTTACTGCTAACAGTTCATCATGAACCACCATTACATATTGTCATTAATCAGCGAAGGGCTCGAGGCGCTTTTCCATTCATAAGAATTCAAACAAGATTTACCGAAAAGTTACATTATCGTCTCTAACTATTCATTTAAACTGTCATCTGTAGCAAAGCAACCTTCTCATAAACCTATGGCATCAACTCAATAGTAGTTATGTGGAGATACAATGAACATCTTCGAGCATGAGGACTAGAACTTCCACTGGTCCAGGGCATTTTTTTATTACTCAACCTCTGCCACAGAGAACCAAGTAATTTGGACCTCCGGGATTGCTCACGCAGGTTGTGTCCCTGAGGTTTTTTACTGTACGGACCTAGTCTCATGCTGTACCGATAAATTTATTGGAGAGAAAAGGATTATTCCACTTTAGGACCGCTCTTTTGTTTCTTTATCACCTTAGGTCTTGCGCCAAATGTTGAAATTGTCGAAGCCAACATTGACGTTTAGAGGAGAATATTGCAAACAGTTCCTAGAAAAGCATAATAATGGATTGGACCTCTTGCCCCTTTTTATGGAAAACATGAATCTAGTTCCTGAGGATATTACAATCATGAAGGTTATATCATTTAGAAATCCATTTCACAAAATTTCCTGGTTGTTTACAATAATAACAAGATAGGAGGGTAAAATCATGAATATGGGTAACACTTTCATGACAATCGGGTCTCCAAAATTCCTAGCGGAAATTTTTCGGCCTAAAACATGTTGCTAGGAATATTTTCGGCCAAAATCGTTTTCGGCTGAAAATTTGCACATCAAATTTAACGATGCCCTCAAAATTCGTGTACAATGTTTTTCGGATGAATTATTTTCCTGTGGTAAGCATATTTCGGTCGAAACATTTTTTTTAACAGATTTTGTTTAAAACTAGGTTTCGGCTGAAAGAATATTTTGGGTTTCAGTCAAAAGAATATTTCGGCCGAAAACGTGAAAATGGGACTGTTTGCAAGAAACTAGAAATTTTCTCCATCTTACTTCATCTTTGGAGGTAGAAGACTCCTACAAATAGTCAGAATTTAGTTTCAAAATTGATACCAACATTTCTAAAATTGAATCTACTTTCATTGGGTATAATTTGTTTTCATTTTCATTGTTTTTATCTAATTTTATTTAATTTAAAAAAAAAAATCATTGCATAATATGTTTAGGTGAGATTATGATTCGGTGAAATGAAAAATCCATATCTCTAAAAATACACAGTGGAAAATTATGGAAAATTTATATTCATAATCCTTGAACGGTTCTCTTCAAAAGATTATTTTTAGATTTTACTTTTAAGTAAAAGTTAAGATAGATACATGGTGGATGAAAACATGTGTTTAAAATCTGTAACTTTTCCAAATTGGTCAACTTTAAAAAATTCTAGAAATTATAATATTCATCCGTTAGATTCAAAACTATAGTCATCACAAAATAGAGTCTATGTAGACTGTTGTAGTATATTTCATTTGTCAAAACCAAAAGTTTAATAATGGATACATTGTTTTGGGAAAAAATAACTCATTATCTTTCCCTTCATTTTTAAGGAACATACTGTCAAACAATTGCCAAAATGACATATCAAATCTCAATAAAAAAAAACTAAAAAATAGTCAGTAGAAAGATAAAAAAATTCTTCACAAGTTTTGTTTTTACAGTAAAGTAAAATTCTAAATAAAAAAAATACTTTTGTTTACCAGAAGTTGAAGAACCTGTTAAAATTAAAAAACAATTGTCATAAAACAAGCAAAAGTGTGACCGATCTTCATGATTTTACCAAGGAGTCCACAACTACTGTTTCCTGCATGGATCTTTATATTTTGTATTTCACAGCCAATGAACAAGCCATTTTTTATTGGGGCAGGTTAATTTCCCATGAAATCTCTTCCCAATTGTCAAGCTATTAAAGGGAAAATAAATTTTGTATGTCATCCTATTTAGTTTTTGCAATAGCACATTCCTGTCGGTTTTCGCAACTGTCTCTGTCCAAGAATGTCAACTGTGAATTCCACCCAGTAACGTTATGGTACTAGGACTTGTGGAAGCACAAGGATTCCCATTGTTTTTATGAGGTTTTTAATGGATTCCTGTATGTTTTCAAAGTTTTTTTGTTAGGAGAAGATGCTCCTCGCATATTTGAACATGCAACTAGTTTTTTGGAGAAGAAGGGGACACTCGAACATATGGATAATTACATTGTCATAAGAATTTTTGGCTCCACGGAACAACCTTCTCTCCTTCCATGTCACATTACAGACATAATGTTTGTTGTAGAAGTAGCACATCAATACAGATACTGGTTCCATCTGTTCCAAAGGAAGAAAAAAAAACAGTTCATTCCTCTGCCTTGGAAAATAGGGTAGTTTGTGTTTCAAAACGTCAACAAAATTGATGATTTCGCAGAACATTCTAGCATCTCCAACCTGATATATGATGAAGACATAAGAGGATTCGACCCTTATGATATTTTTAGACAGCATTTACAAACACTTGGCCTCAACGATTGTTTTGTAAATAAACACCTACTCAAAAACAAAGATAATGGCGACAATGGTCCTACCTATGATGTTGACGAGGTATAGACAATACAAAGCTTCACTAAATTGTACACACAACTGGGGAAAGGCCCCAGTGAAAAGAGTTTTCAATCCACATATACCACTCGAAAAAGTACTACATCTCGAAGCATCGCTCCAACGGCCCATCATAGAAACAAAGATACCCAGAGTTCTTCAAATGAAGGAGGAGATAATGACCCTCCTCACTCTAAAATTGATAGTTCTTACAAGCTTCGAGTAGAGAAGAAGAGAAAAAAAAATGTGGGGCACGCGAAAGAGCCGGAAATTCAGAGTGAGAACATGGAACTTGAAATTGATTTGGATACCATGATCTGCTTCCTTGATTAGCCCAGAGACGCCATCCACCATAGCCATCCAATGGAAATATCTGTTACCGAAAATTTTGACGAAGATGAATCCTTCATGTTCCAAAACATTGTTTTTGATAGCCAAAACAAAAAATTGATAATTCAGAAAAAAAAAAATGTTAAAAATAAGAAAGAAAAATATCGTTCAGAGGATGACGTTGCCAACATGTGGCCATCCCAAATTTTTCAACTTCACACCGCGACCGGAGAAGCACTTCATGATTCCATTGGAGGCATCGAGACAGAGAATGATAGATTGAAGGATCGAATCAAGGAATTGGAAGATTCTTTCGTTCCTATGCCATTGCTTGCCGATCCTTTGGAAATAGCCATGTCTGACATCCTTGCACCCAATTTAAAATAATCCTCCACCCTGATCGCATCCTGTGAAGGATATGTGAACAACAATATTAGAAAAAGAGTGGAACTGGTTACCGAGGCATGGAAAATATCATAAACCATCACTTCCCTTGGAACCAGGGAACATAGCTTTCTCGAGATTTTGCAAGCTGAATTAAAAGATGAAGAAAAAATCTTTTTAAAAACAGTCATCCATTTTCGCAAGATTGTCAACAACATGACAGAAACAAAAAGAAGAGAAGAAGATCTTCCATCAAAAAACTGCATCGGCCAAATGAATGCATGTTGGAAAGAAAAAGTAAAGAACTTGCATCTCATTGTTCAGTCATGTGAACAAGCCATATCAAAGAAATATATATTATTCACAAAGTTGTCAAATATAGCTTTAGCCGGGAAAACCTAAGACTTCCAAGACCCCCACTTAATTACAAACTCCTTTCCCTTAACCAGGCAAGAGTTCGATAAACAGGTTGCTATGTTTAAGACCTTCTCTCTACAAAAGTTTTATAGCATCCTTCAATTTGATCAAGCTCGCATCCACAACTGCCTAGTCAAATATGTAATACATAATGAGGAAATTCGCCAGGCTCTCTCTAATATTTTTATCGACTTCCGGGAATTAGAAAACGATGTTTTCAATATAAAAATCCAGAATGAGATCAACGTTGCCCCGATGAGAGGCTACATTGAAGAATGGCTTGAAAGGAAATTGAAACAGGCCGCCAACAAAAGGAAACAAGAAGTTGCTATCATTCCAGTAGCCGTGGAGGACATCCTTGAAACCGCAGTTGTCGGCGACATGAATGAAATGACAGCTGCAAGAAAATAGCCAAAGCACTCATATGTACCCTCACTGTAAGTTTACTCATCGCATCCTTCTTTGTTTATCAACCCAGTTATTCCAGTTTCTTAAATACAGATGTATAGGCAAACACTTACACCTTTCCATTTACTTTCTTTTGCAGCTATTGCACTCTATCTTCTTTCCACAGTCTTATTTCTTGTACATATTTCTTTAATGGTCCATGGGATCCCCAATCCCAGTCTGCATGACAAACACAATGAAATTCTGATTTATATGTAACAGACTTTAATTTTTTTGTATATTTCAAAATTTCCAGCAGTATGTAACAAACTTTTATTTTTTGACAGATTTCAAATAAAAACACATTTAAATTTTTATATGTTACAGAATCTACTCTTATCTTTCACCACTCTGTATGACAAATGCATTTAATTTTTAATATGTTACATACTTGTATTCTTATTCTTCAACAGTCTGTATGGAAAACACATTTACTCTTTTATGTTACAAACTTCTCTTTATTTATATATTTCAAAATAAATGGTGCTCAACAATGTAACCGTCATTTACTTATACCCCATGTTCACAAATGCATTTAATTTTTTTTTATTTCTTATCTCCTATTAATTTTATGTCATCATATATTTTTATCTTTCACCAGTCCATATGGAAATTGCATTTAACTTTCCAAATTTATTCTTGCACTGTAAAAAAAAAATTACTTTGTTATATACTTTCAAAAAGAAAAGGTTTGCTATATACTTTCAAAAAATAGATGGTGATGTGCCTGCCAACCCTCATTTATTTTTTCCCCATCTTAAGTGATATACATGTTGCACACAACATTTTCATGATATATATTTTGAACATAACACTTCGTTTCATTTACAATTGGACCCCATTTTCCACAATTTGCTTTCTAACCTCATTGGTGCTGCCTCGCAACCTTGTTTATAGACAAAATTACACAACTTCTATTGAAATATACTCATACTTTAAAAAAAAATTAGAACACCATGGTGGACACAAACGTATTATATGAAGGATAATATTAATATTACTATATTAATAGTATTAATATTAATAATATTGATATTGATATTGATATTAATGTTAATATTAATAGTATTAGCATTAATATCATTATTAATATTATTAATAACATTATTAATACTATGTGGCTTAATAATATTATTATGTGGCCTAATAAGTGGAACTTAAATTCATAAGCCACATTAATATTAATAATATAATAGCATTGTAATATTAATAACATGAATGTTAATATTGATATTGATATTAATAATATTATTATTATTAATTGTTATATTAATAATAATATTTAACTTACATTCTAATATTAATATTAATAGCATTGTAATATTAACAAAATTGAGAATCTTACATAATAATACTTAGATTTAATATGAGAGTCTAACTAGACTTATTTGTGTTTGTTTGTAGATCAAATCTTACATATATAATAATAAAAAGTTGGCAAGTGACAAGTAGAGTAATATAGTAGTCACATACATATGTGTTTGTAATCACATTTGTATCAAATTATAGGGGTTTTCATATATGCTAATGGGTTTTTAATATACTTGATATGTAGATTCTTACATTTTATGTTTTGTTAATCTAATCATTGTTGTATTTTTCTCAATTAAGGTTATGGACTAAAATTTAGATGTGCTCCAGATTTCAAAACAGGAGGAATACTTTATTCTTTTAAAAAATATCATTTTTACCAGAACTGGTATAGAGTGCCACATATTTGACAGTACACTTTATTTTTTGTTAAGGATGAAGAATCCAATATTGCAACTCCAACATATTTTTGAAATGATTGGTGTTGATGTAAACTAGTCTTACATGTGTCATGGAATGGTATAGTCTTTATATAGTCGTTGAATAAAATTGTGATGAAAACAGTTTCTTGATGAATAAAATTGTGATGAAAAAATGTTTTCTTTAATTTTAAAAGAGATTTTCTTATTATATTTGTTAAATTTTATTAATATTTTCTTAAGATCGATTTGTGAAATATGAAAATATCATATGACCTTTTCTAAAAAAAAATTGTATACTTTTTTTTAAAACATACACTTTAGTAAATTCAATAGTAAAATAATTATAGTTTGTATACTTGTTTAGAAATTCCTCTTTCCCACATTGTAAACTAATTTTTTCCCTTTATTTTCTTATGTATATACATACGGAATTTATTTTCTACTCTTATACAAGTCAATGCCATTTTTATAATGAAAACAAATCTTGAAAGGTTCATGGGAATTAAAAATGCAAAACAACTAAAACTAATACATAAAAAGAAAAAGCCATATGTACTAAGGGATAGTAATCTCTATAGAATGATATTACTCACACCACAATGTACAAATAAGATATATATATATATATATATATATATATATATATATATATATATAAACTAACAATCTTTACATAATATATTATGTGTATATGGATGCAGAAAATTCATAGATTTTAGAATGGTGCAATTTATAAATTATATGATACATATGTG
>JZKD02S1674147.1:571730-588860 GCA_000966675.3 Picea glauca | reverse complement strand
TTACTCCATTGAAAATTATTAGGTCTTGAGAGCTGCAGAGCTTGACCAACTCAGTACCAAACAAATTCTCAATTAGGTCTTGAGAGCTTCTTTTGTAGCTATTAGATAAAACAAGTTCCTCATATAGCCATAAAGGATTATGGTTGGAGTCATTACTTAAATAAGAAGTTTGTTTAGTTGCAGTCCTAGCATTAAAGTCTCCTAGCAGGAGGATATTACCTTCATTTTTCAAATTATACATATCTTGTTCTAAATTATTATACGGACAATTTTTATCTAGATTATTTTTCTTATAAAAAGTAGAATTAATAGGTGCAAAATAACAAATTGCTATATACACCTTCTTAGCATTGGTGTCTGAAATTTCTATCCAGTTGTATTGATTAAGAGGGTCAATCTTATGAAGTCGAATGTGAGGAGAATTGTTTTTTCTAATATAAAAATCTATGCATCCTATCCCTCTATAGTGGGACTTTTTGTTCCATGTCAACCACAAGACAAATCCTTCCATGTTAGGTAACTTAGACTCCTCATTCTCTCAAGTTTCAGCTAGACAGATAATATCAATACCACTTGGGATCCAACTTATCATAGTACCTTTGTGCCATGGAAAGCCACGACAATTCCAAAAAAGGATCCCAAGTGTCCCAAATTGCTATTTATTATTACCCTTCTTGCCTGTATCCCTAACAATAGCTTTTCGATTTATAATTATTGCCCATTTTCCTTCTTTCCTGGCTTCTTTTACCTTTTGAACTTCCTTCCTTAATTTAGCTTGGTCTTCGGGAATGAGGTCTTCATTTATAAATATTCCCGACCCTTTTAAACTCATAGATTTACTAAGTATGTTATATTTATGGTCATTACAACTTACTTTGACACGGATCAGCATATCTTTGTGATCAATTATTTTTCCTATCCTCTTTGCTTCTATGAGGTAAGTTGTATCAATTTGTGATATATTTTTAAATTATTCTTTTACTATTGCTAGTGTATCTTCCTCTTGTTGTTCTTTTATACCAAAAATTATGAGGTTGAAGGCTCTTTTGTTACGCTTATGGTCCAATTCGATTAGCTTATTCATTTCCTCTTTGATGGGTTTGATATCCAATTTGTTTTCCATATTACTGAGGGTCAAATTGTTGGTTATGTTTTCTTCTAGCTCTTTAATCCTATCTCTCAAGTTGTGATTTTCTTCAACCCCTCCTTCTTGGATTGATTGTTTATGTTTTTCCATTTCTTGAATTCTATCCTTCATTGTCTGCAATTCACTCTTGAACCCTAAGAATCTATCCTCTATTTGAGTTTGAATGGTATCTTTAATTTTTTTATCAATCATTGCCCCTAGCTCTATTTTGAGTTTTACATCTCTTTCTTCACTTATTTTTTCTAATGTTTCTAACTCTATTTGGATTTTGGCATCTCTCTGTTCTCTTTTTCTTTCTAGTGATTCCATATAATTGTAAAGGATCTCTAGGGTGATCTTGGGGGGGCTCCCCTTGTTAGGGTGAGTTTTTAGAATAGGTGGACTGCTCATATTGTAAAGAAGAGAAAAAAAGATGTAACAATTATTATTATGGATTGACTTTATCTCTCAAATCAACTTTTACTTCTGAAACTTAAAATAAAAATAAAAAAATATATATATTTAAATCTCTTTATGTAAAATTAAAATCGAATCAAAGTAAAAAAGTGACTCACCTTATTTTAGATGTCCAAATGCTCAACCCTTTGAAGAAGCCAAAAAATAATTTTTGAAGACGACAGAGAAGTCTAGAGAAACTACAGAGATTATTCTGGGTAAAAAAGGTAAAAACTACAAGGACTATTCTCGTTCAAAACCTTAGGTGTATAATCTTAGAAATAAAATATCTCCTAAAAAACAAATAAACAAAGAAGTATTATTCTTGTTCAAAACCCTAGATATATAATCTTAAAAATAAAATATCTCCTTAAAATATATATATATATATATTATTGGCTTTGAAAACCCTAGATATATAATCTTAGAAGAAAAAGAAAAAAAAAAGAGAAGTATTATTCCCGTTCAAAACCATAGAGATATAATTTCAAAACCGCAGAGATCTAGTATGCCCGTTCCAAACCGCAAAGAAATATTAATTTCAAAACTGCAGAGTAGTATTCCCATTCAAAACCGCTGAGAAATATTATTTCCCTTCAAAACTGGAGAGAAATAGTTATGTTTTAATATAAATATTAATATTAATATCTTAGTATATTAATAATATTAATAAATACATTATTGTTTTTTTAAAGTAAAAAAGGGGAGGATCCTATTTATATTACGATTGCATGTTTACATAGTCTGGTAGTGCTGCCAACGGTCCCGCCTACTAAGAGGAAACCGAGACAGTTGGCCTTATGATGCCACCTAACTTCAAACAAACAAAATTTTGCCAGGCTGTCGTCCTGCCTGGAGGAAACCAGGATGCGCAGCCATAATGGATTCAGCCCAGTCTCTAACATCCTAACTGCTAACATAGCTATAGTCTACTCCTAAGAGAAAATTGCAAATTAGAAACATTCACATGACCTTTTAACCATGCGACTAGCCATCGTCATCCTTCTTTCACCATCCTGCTGGAATTGCATAGGCTTGCGTGCACATATGGCATTGTAGTCATGGGGATTCTCTACAGTGTGTTGCATACATCATGTTGAGGCAATGGCCGATTTGAATGGGTTTGAAGATTTGGTTGTCCACCATATTGCGAGTTTCGAAGAGTAGCTCGAGATAGCCCGGATTGTTGTGTGGAGGTTGGTCCTCCCATTCCTCCTAAACAATGGAGAGGGGATTTGTCCCTTGAGCACGGGTTCCCTCCTTTTCTGCATTGTCTCTACTAAGATGGCATGCTGGCTGACTATTCTGCCGAGTTTCTATCGTTGGGGGTGGTCCGCTTGCTGGTTTAGCCTTCTCCTCACCGCTACCCAACAATTCTTCCTAGACGTAGCAGATTGTGAAGTCCTCTGCCTGTTCTTCTTCCCTGTGTCTGTGAGAGGTTCCAGGAGCTGGAAGCTTGGTCTCATTTCCAAATTCCATGGGGGGATTCCAATTGTCAAGGACAATGAAAAGGAGGTGTTCTGGACAATTCTGGATGGGTTCGTCAGTAGTAGTCTCCTCCACGTACACCATGGGTGGAGTTCTATGTCTCCCATATTTCATGGTTCTCAAGCAGATGCTAGAGCCAACACTTGCTCAAATTTCTTCTGTCGCTTCTTGTGAGAGTCATAGGCATACCACGCCGCACCTCTGCGAGGTCTTCCTTATGCTCTTGGCATGTGGAGGAGCTGATCTATGGCTGAGATATTTACAGAGATATTATCCCTGCTCCAACACTCCACAAATTGAATTTGCAAATGCATCGCATAACCATCCAGGCAGCTGATAAGGGTGAGGTTGATTGTGACAGTGTCAACCATTAAGGATGAGTGCTTAATGCTCTGGTGTGTTGTTCCCTTCACATGCTTGAGGGGACTCATCAGCTAGTTATGACTTTGCGGGGACCCTCCCATATTTAATGGTGAGAGGATGGGTGGTGGTGGCCATTATTTATGGCACTGTTCGACTCATTGCCACTTGGCCTGCCTGCTCAATGTGTCACCCCATCCGATGGATTAATAATTACATTATTAATATTGTATTTAACGTATGAATTAATTAATTTATTAATGTACAATACAACCTGAGTGGGCGTAATGGTTAAGAACATGTGTTTCCTCCTAAGAGGTCACAAGTTCAAATCTAGAGGGGGTAGGGTATGTATACCTCTGTAGACTTTTATCAGTTAAATCATTGGACCCCTGATTCCACTGCACTAGCCTATTCTGCAAATGGTATTTACCTTCAACCCCTCCACCCTTTCCAATTATGCAACCAAGTCCCTCATTGTGTCCTCCTACAACTCCTCCACCCTTGTTTATTCCACCATCGAGTCCTCCGTCATAACCTCCTTCCACAGAGTTCATGTCGGTGTTGTGGCTACCGAAGGAATCCAATGTAGTCTCGGGTCTTTCTTAAACATTATAATCCCCTACATAGCTATGGATTTCCTGGGGAGGGCTCTCTTCTTGTTCCTCTTGTTCTGATTTTTTCCAATCCCTTCTTTTCCAATTGTGGTGTTGTCAATGTCGTTGCCACTGCATGGTCCATGGCCTATTCTTCTGCCTTATATAGAGTTTTTGGGTGGGGAGATGCTTACTTTGTGGTGAATGAGAAGGGAAATGTGTTTGTTTGACCTCATAGTTCTTAGACTCTTCCTGCTGAATAAATCGATGTGATGAAAGTCGTTAAGAAGGTAGTTTCCTCCGAATATGCCCAAATATGTGGGAGGGATCTGGATGTTGGTGCCACTTATTTTTAGGTTTCCGTATGTGCTGAAGCACAGGATGGAGTCCTTGCAATTGGCCTTTGAATCTGCAATGCATATGTACTAGTATGGGTCTTTTTTTCAAGGGGTTTATCTTATCAAGTGCAATCATGGAAGGTCGAATCACACAACAAAGGAAACAAGTAAACTTTGAAAGCATGGGTGAAGGATATCGAGGGGGATTTGTGGGGTCAATCACTGATATTAATTCCAAGATGATCAAAGTAGACATGACATCTTATTGAAGTCTCTTCGGTAATGGAACTACTAGGTCGAAATCCCTTTTGGGTGGGAGTCGTTCTGAGCGGTGGAAGTATTCCCTCCCTTTCTGGTTGGCTTCTCTTTATAGGAAAGCTGAGACGTTATTTTTTATTTGGCTTGCAATTATTTTTCCTAACATTTCTTTAATTTCTCTCTCTACTTTATTTTCTCTCACTACAGGCAATAGGGCGATTCTCACGTTGAAGCAAAGGGATTCCATGGCTCAAATTTCCTTGAACTGACTCGTAAAATTAGAGATGACAATTTATTCTAAGACCTTAGGGGACTACAATGTGTATGATGGAATCCTTGATGTTAGGAAGAGTTAATTGACTTGATGAGTAGGGTTCAAAATTGATCACCACCAAGTCAAAATGTTAAAAGATTCTCAACACTTTTCAAAAGTGTTTTTAAAAAAATGGTTCTTCAAAAAATGGTTTTTTTTCATATTTACCTATTTTTGAAGAAGTGCAAGGTGCATATTAAAATTTCATAAGAAAATTTATTCTTAATGGGTTGAGAAGTCATTCTAACTTTCTGCATAGTAAATATTAATTAGAGGTTTAATACTAAATGTGAAAAGAAGGAATAAATCTAGAATAAAATGACCTCCCTTTTATACTATATTGATTCTATAATTTTTGGAGAGAGAGCACATAAATGTGTGAGTTAGATATAGATATCATATTAGATTTGAATGGGAAATGAATTAATGTTGAATTTAATCTTGTCTAGCAATTTGTTTTTACTACAAGGCCCTTTATTTACTCCATAAGAGTGTTATTGTACCATACCAACTTGGATTAATGTGATGGAAGATATGTGGCATTTCTATTTGTTTTCTATAATATAATTTAATATCACCTATTTATTTTCTCAAACCATCCATGGCATCACCAAAACCATAGTGGTATTGTCATCAACAATTTTGTACATTGCCTTCCAAGTTTAGTTCAATAGAAAAGTTTAGTTCAATGGAAAATGGATTTGTACTCTTTTTGTTTGGTCGAAGTAAATATTTGAGTTCTTGTTATGATTGATTTCACTTATTTGAATTATGTTTATATCTCCCTTCTTTCCAACCACATTTATTTGAATTATTTCTATGCTTGATCTAGTGATTTTAATTATGTTGGTATTTCAGTTCTTTTGAACCACCCATAGCATGGTGAAGAACCCAACATTAATGCCATGTCACCCTAAATTCTATGGAATTGTTTGTAATTCTCTTTGTTTTTAAACTGGATTTGTAGAGAATTTTTATTCATAAATGTATTCTTTGAATTCTAGTTGCACATGAATTGTCTCAGTATTTCATTATAGATTTTCTACATTTATTCGTTGAAAGTTGATATCCAATCATGTGCCTTTGAATTCTTAATCATTTATTTTTCTTTGAGGTTCATCTGTTCATTATTGATTGTATGTTTATTGATGATTACAATATTTAAGGGCTAGATTGTATGTTTATTGATGGTTACAGTATTTAAGGGCTCTTGATTTTTGGAGCATGTAATTCTCTTTTTGAGAGGTATGAAATGAAATCTCTATGGATTTCATTGTTTTTATTGTTGCAATCAATTAAATAACTATTACACAAAAATAGAATGATGAAATGAATTATTTTTTATAAGTTTTTAGATTAATGAACAATAATTCACTCGCATATTTAGGGTTGTATAGACAATAGACTCATTACAAATATACAATTACCTGAGTTTTATCTAGTGTAACAAACAAAATATTTGGAAGTATTTTTAAATCTATAAAATTTTATTTTACAATTAAGATTATAATTTTTGAATATTTGAATGTGCTTTGAGAATGTTAGGGTGATATTTTACACGTAGCTTTGATAATGTTAAAGTGATATTTTGGATTTACTAATTTCTCTACTAAACACAAATTTGATTGGAAATGTAATATTTTATTTAACACATTTGTTTTAGAAAATGTGTAGTTAATTTATTAATTTCAATTAAATTGTATTTTTTTAGAATTTGTTCATAATGTATAAACCTCTCATCAATATATACACTTTGAACTGAAATTAAGGCCAAGGCTAATGTTAAAGGGATATTTTGGATTTACTAATTTCTCTACTAATCACAAATTTGATTGGAAATGTAATATTTTATTTAACACATTTGTTTTAGGAAATGTGTAGTTAATTTATTAATTTCAATTAAATTGTATTTTTTTTAAGAAGTTGTTAATAATGTAAAACCTCTCATCAATATATACACTTCCAACTGAAATTAAGACCTAATAATCAATTCTAAATGAAACAAGGGTTACATGGCTAGTCTGTGCTAAGTAAATTTGTAAATGAAGATGGTAGTTAACACCCTATAATTATTCATGATGATTACTTTGAAACATGAATAATATGCTAACAAATGAGCTAGTTTCATAATCTTAAAAGAAATCAGCTTCTTAAAAGAATTAGACATAGACTCACAAGGGATGGAGAAAGCCTTATTGCTCCATGATGACACATAGTTTATAGATTTGTCATAACTGTTACTGGAAAAAATATCTTACCATGATTTTACTTTAATGTAGCTTCCATATAGTTTTAGGATTAACCTGAATTTCCTTCTAGTTAAGCTAAGCAAGCCAAATGCAAATCTTATTTAAAAAATAAAAAATAAAAATAAGCATTTCACATTTTATAATATATATTTTAATATATATAATATTTTACTATCTTAACATATTAGCACTCCACCAATGTAATATACCAGATATAAAACGTATGTAGAACATAAATAAAATGCTAGAAATGGCAGAATAACAGTAATATAACCAACATAATTTCCATAGTAACACATAAATAATATAAGAATAACAACAGAAATAACACTTTGATTCAAAAAGCAATGTTCACAGGCCTCTTCAAGGGGGAAACCTCTAGTCGAGCAGCGCTCTATTACAATAATCTCCAAGCTAGGGTTTTCATACCCTCGAACCTTATTTATACTAAATATGTTTATCAAGAGAAGCATCTAGAGCAAGATCCTTCTAAAAGTGGAAGCTTCTATTAGGTCTTCTTAGATCTGCCTTATTCTATTTTATTGAAAGGCCTTATTAATATTGACCTTTATTACATTCGAATATATTGATCTACCTATGTGCGAGTTAGGACCCTAACATGTCTGCCCCCTTGAAAACAGCCTTGTCCTCAAGACTTGAGATGTGGAAACTACTGTAGAATGGTAGCTGGTTCCCAAGTGGCATCTGTTGGAGTTGTATCTTTCCACTGGAATAGTACTTCCTTGATGGATCTCTGCCACAAGCGACGCTCATGCTGGTCCAAAATTGCTTCTGGCTATAGCCAAATGGATCCTTCTTTAGGTAAATCGGAAAGGTTGGTTTGAATTTGGAACCTAGTTCCAATCACCTTCTTTAAGCATCAAACATGAAAAATAGGATGTAGCTTCGCCTGACTGGGCAAAGCTAACTGATAGGAAACTTGTCCCACATGCTTGAGAATTGTATAAGGACCATAAAATTTGGGCGCTATCTTCTGAAAATTCTCAACCTTGAGGGAAGTTTGCTTGTATGGTTACAGTCGCAAAAACACCTAACCGCCTTCTGCAAATTGACGTTCAAAGCGACCTTGATCTGCTTGTTTCTTTATGTGATTATGTTCCATGACCAAGTTGTCCTTAAGGGTACGAAGAATATCCTCTTGAACTATAAGTGTTTGGTCAACTGCCTGGACCTTCGAGGTACTCGGTAAGTATGAGAGAACTGAAGGTGGATTCTGTCCATATACCACTTCAAAAGGAGTCATGCGTGTAGTTGTATGGTACGAAGTGTTGTACCACCATTCAGCTAGGGGTAACCATTGAGCCCACTGATTTTTCTTTTCAGAGGCAAAACACCTCAGATATGTTTCCAAACACTTATTGACAACTTTCGTTTGACCATCAGTCTGGGGATGATAAGTTGTGTTGAGATGCAATTGGGTGACCTGTAGCTTAAACAGTTCTTTCCAAAAATTGCTTGTGAAAGTTGGGTCATGATCAGAAACAATAGAGCACGGCATGCCATGAAGCTTGAAGACCTGGTCCATGAAAATTTGAGCCACTGTGGATGTAGTAAATGGGTGTTGAAGAGCGCAGAAATGAGCATACTTGAAAAGGAGATCCACAACCACTATTATGACTAATTTATTTCCCGATTTGGGTAAGCCGGTAATAAAGTCCATAGAGATATCTTTCCAAATAGCAGGTGGAATCGGAAGTGGTTGTAGTGTGCCCAGAGATTTGACTGTTTCTCCCTTGTTGCATTGACACACCTCATATTCAGCGACAAAATTACGGATGTCCTGTTTCATACAATCCCAGAAAAAAGAACGTTGGACCCTGTCATAGGTTTTGGTGAACCCAGAGTGCCCCGTTGTGGGTGTAGCATGAATATTAGAAAGTACTGTGGATTTAATCTTTGATTGTTTGCTTAAATACAAATGGACTTTGTATTGAAGCTCATCCTAGAGCCAAGATTACCTTGGGGGAGCTGGAGCATTGGTCTGCAATTGTTGGATCAGATGTGAACTTTTGGGATCTTGTAGCCATTTCTGGCACACAACTTGGAGTAAATCTGGTACAATGAAGGAAAGAGAAAAAAGGGATCCTTCTTCTTAATATTTTTGGGACAATGCATCTGCCACCACATTGTCTTTTCCCTTCTTGTAAATGATCTCATAATCAAATCCAAATAGCTTAGTCACCCATTTTTGTTGCTCCAGGGAGGAAATGTGTTGTTCCATAAAGTACTTGAGGCTTTGATGGTCTGTCTTAATTTGGAAACGTTTCCCCAAGAGATAAGGGTGCCATAGATCAACGACATGCAAAATAGCCAATATTTCCTTTTCATAAATGGGTTTGCCCAGATTAATTTTAGATAGTTTCTTGTTGGTGAAGACCAAAGGTCGACCCTCTTGCATAAGGAAAACATCAATTCCTTTCCCTGAGGCATCACATTCCAACACAAAGGTCTTTGTGAAATCAGGAAGGGCCAGAAACAGAGTGGTGCACATGGTCATCTTCAAGGTTTGAAAAGCTTGAGCAGTAGCTAGAATCCAAGTGAAAGAGTTCTTTTTGAGGAGAGCAGTGAGAGGTGTTGCAATCTTTCCATAATTCTTAAGAAACTTGCGATAATACCATGTTAAGCCCAGAATTTCATGCAAGATTTTGAGAGTCTTTGGGTGCGTCTAGTCTTGCATAGCTTCAATATTTTTCGGATCCACCCTAACTCCATCCTTGCCAAATAGATGACCCAAGTATTCTACTTCTGAGGCACCAAAATCACATTTAGACTGTTTTAGTTAAAGTTGGTGCTGAGAGAGTAGATGGAGAACTCAATCGACATGAGTAAGATGGTCTATCCAGGTTTTTCTATAGATGAGGATATCATCAAAGAAAACTAAGACAAAATGACGAAGAAAGGGATGGAAGACATGATTCATGAGGCTTTGGAAGGTGGAGGGGGCATTACACAAGCCAAATGGCATGACCAAAAACTCATAGTGTCCCTCATGAGTTTGAAAGGTTGTCTTGGGAATATCTGTCTCTTTCATACGTATCTAGTGATAGCCCGAGTGAAGATAAATTTTAGTAAAGAATTGGGCACCACTCAATTCTTCCAGGAGGTCATTAATGACAGGAATGGGAAATTTGTCTTTAATGGTCAGTTTTTTGAGGGCACGGAAGTCAGGACACATTCTCCAAGAACCTTCTTTCTTCAGGACCATGACTACAGGAGAAGAGTAAGGGCTCATACTAGGGTGGATAAGGCCTGCATTAAGGAGTTCCTGGACCATTTTCTCAATTTCATTTTTTTTTGAAAAGGCGTGGCAATACGAACAGATATTGGGAGGAAGGTTTCTGGGTATAAAGGGAATGGAATGATCATGAACACCGTGGGAAGGAGGGAATCCTTAGGGAGTGGAAAATACCATTTGATGCTTAGAAAGGAGGGCTTGGAGGTCTTGCGGCACCGAGGGTGTATGTGTTGCTAGTATGGCATGGAGTTGGGAAATGACACCAGAATGACCTTCTTTTAGCATCTTTTCCATGCGATGGGAACTAACGACCTCGGGTGAACCAACAATGATGCCTTGGAATTTATGTTGGTGGCCTTCCTAGTCGAATTGCATGGTTAAAGCCTTAAAATCCATGAGAATGGGACCCAGAGTTCTTAGCCAGCCTGCACCCAACACAATGTCACAACCACCCATGTCGATAGCAAACATATGGGATTTTAGGTGGTAGTCACCGATTTGGAGACACAAATTTTCACAGTGCCCTCCACATTTCATGGAACCACCATTGGCAATCATGATTTGGAAATTTTTGATGGCATGGATGTAGTAATTAGTTTCTTGGGCAATGTGGCGATGAATAAAATTATGGGTGCTTCCACTATCAACTAGAATGATGACCTTCCTATGCTTAATGTAACCAATTAACTTGAGGATTTGGGGAGAGGAGAAGCTAGTGAGAGCATTGAGGGAAATGATCGGTTCCACTTCGGGAGGGTCTGAGGGAGGGGTTATGTTAGTGATTTCAGGTGACTCGGGCACAAGGGAAGTTTCAACATCCTCTTCTGAAATATCCTCAGAGATGCCCATAAAAGGATTTTGTTCCTTACACTTGTGGCCCGGGAAATATTTGTCATCACAATTATAACAAAGGCCTTTGAGTTGGCATTCATCCTTTTCATCCCTCATCAATTTTTAGATCTTTAATGGGTTGGAGGGAGTAGTGGGATTTACAGGTTTAGGGCGAGGGATAAAGGAGGCTTTTCATTTTTGAGAGGATACAACTTGTTGTGCTTCTTTATCTCTTTTAGTAGCCTCCACCCAACTCGAGGGTCGAGCCATGAGGACATGGGCCTGAATCTCATCCTTGAGGCCATTGATAAAAACACTCTCAAAAGAAAGCATCAGGCATGCCCTCTATTTGAAAATCCAGGCACTCAAAGGTAGCTATGAAGTCTTCTATTGTTCCTGATTGTTTCAACTTTGTCAAATGGCCCAAATGGTTGGTGTCCATGTCAAAGCATTCATAAATCTCAGTCACAAATTGGGTCCAAGCAATATACACTTGACGGGAAGTTTTTCTCCATTGCCACCATTGCCAACGTTCTTGATCTAGATGGAGAACACCATATCAGAGTTTGGCCAAGTCATCTGTAATGACATATAAAGAGAAATAATGTTTCATTTGGGTTACCCAACCAGTGGGGTCTCAGCCATCAAATTTGGTCACATCCACCCACGGAAGGCGTAGGTCACGTTGAAAGTGATGGGGCTAAAAGGTATGGGAATGGGAGGAATGTTCACTTTCATTCTTTGGAGGTGTGTCAAAGAAAGGGTCATCTCTAAGGATCTTCAGTTTGGTGCAGAGTGATGCAAAGACAAAATCAAGATGTGTGGTCAGTTCTTGTTTGAATTCCTTCATTGAGGACTGCATGGTTGTATTTATGGTTGTATTGATGAATGTATCAATGGAGCCAACAGTAGCATTGAGTTGTTTCACTTATTCTTGGGTCTCAAGGAAACCAGATTGCAAGGTGTTGAAGTGAGCTTCCAGGTCTTGGCTACGGGTATGGGCCATGAGAATGGGTGAACTGAAGAGGGGTGGGCGGGGTCAAAAAATTTTCCAAAAAATGATATGGATGAATGTGATAAGGGCGAAGAGATGAATCCAATGGAATAGGTCTCAAATAATGGTGAAAAAATTTTCAGTTATACTCCGGTCTGAAGAATACTACAGTGATGAAATCCCCAAATTCTTAACCAGAAAGAAATGTGTATTTACTTGGCAACCCGAACACAATTGCATGGAAATAGATCTTGTCTGTTTTAATTTGTTTATGTTTCTGTCCCCCAAGGGTTAGGTATTCAAGGGTTCTACAGACAAGGGTTTTCCCTATGTTATAGCTCTCTGATATGCATGTGGGGTCCAATAGTAGTACTTGGCCCAATATCTCAGCACACTAACTAAGGAGGATAGACCATACCCTTAGTCGTACTACCTGAAAACCCACGTACTAGAGAGTATCTTCCCAAGTGTTTTTCTCGGTGGCACTATAGTAGTCAGGAGGCTGATCGGTTTATCTAAAGAGGGCTTCAGGAAATCTATGTCGATTTGTACACAGGTGTTGTCTAATTATCTACCACTCAAAGGGGTACCAACAGGGGTTACAACGGTGGCCAATAGATGTGCGCTTAAGAACCACTTGTATTTCCTGCGTGTATGAATCCCTCAACTGCAGGTTTATGCGCATAACGACAGATCTCTATGGCTTAAAGACACCAGAATATGTCTCTAACCTGAAAAAAAATTCCCACAATTTCTATCAAGGAAAGTGCTCTGATACCACTTGTAATATACCAGATATAAAAAGTATGCAGAACAGAAATAAAATGTTAAAAATGGAAGAATAATAGTAATATAACGAGCACAATATCCACAATAACACAAAAATGATATAAGAATAACAACATAAATAACACTTTGATTCAGAAAGCAATGTTCACGGGTCTCTTCGAGGAGGCAACCTCCTGTCAAGCAGCGCTTTGTTACAATAATCTCCAAGCTAGGGTTTTCATACCCTCGACCCTTATTTATACTAAATATGTCTATCAAGAGAAGCATCTAGAGGAAGATCCTTCTAGAAGCGAAAACTTCTATTAGGTCTTCTTACATTTGCCTTATTTTAATTTATTGAAAGGCCTTATTAATATTGACCTTTATTACATTCGAATATATTGATATACCTATGTTGAGGGTAGGACCCTATCAACCACTTATTCCAAAAACTCATCCTAACATGGGGAGCCCCCCCAAAATCACCCTAGAGATCCTTTAGGATTATCTGGAATCATTAGAAAAAAAAAAGAGAAGAGAGAGATGCCAAAATCCAAATAGAATTAGAAATATTAGAAAAAAGGAGTGAACAAAGACACGTAAAACTCCAAATAGAGTTAGAGGCAATGATTGATAAAAAAAATTAAAGATACCATTCAAACTCAAATAGAGGATAGATTCTTAGGGTTCAAGATTGAATTGCAGACAATGAAGGATAGAATTCAAGAAATGGAAAAACATAAACAATCAACCGAAGAAGGAGGGGTTGAAGAAAATCACAACTTGAGAGATAGGATTAAAGAGCTAGAAGAAAAACTAACCAACAATTTGACCCTCGGTAATATGGAAAACAAATTGAATATCAAACCCATCAAAGAGGAAATGAATAAGCTAATCGAATTGGACCATGAGCGTAACAAAAAAGCCTTGAACCTCATAATTTTAGGTATAAAAGAACAACAAGAGGAGGATATGCTAGCAATAGTAAAAGTTGAATTAAAAAATAAATCACAAATTGATACAACTTACCTCATAAAAGAAAAGAGGATAGGAAAAATAATTAATCACAAAGATAGGTTGATCCGTGTCAAAGTAAGTTGTAATGACCATAAATATAACATACTTAGTAAATCTCCAAGCTTAAAAGGGTCAGGAATATTTATAAATGAAGACCTCATTCCTGAAGACCAAGCTGAATTAAGGAAGGAAGTTCAAAAGGTAAAAGAAGCCAGGAAAGAAGGAAAATGAGCAATAATTAGAAATCGAAAATCTATTGTTAGGGATAGAGACGAGAAGGATAATAATAAATAGGAATTTGGAACACTTGGGATCATTTTTTTGAATTGTCATGGCTTTCCATGGCACAAAGGTCCTATGATAAGTTGGATCCCGAGTGATATTGATATTATCTATCTAGTTGAAACTTGGGAGCATGAGGATTCTAAGGTCCCTAACATGGAAGGATTTGTCTTTTGGTTGGCATGGAACTAAAAATCCCACTGTAGAGGGATAGGAGGCATAGATTGTTATATTAGAAAAAACATTTCTCCTTGCATTCAACTTCATAAGATTAACCCTCTTAATCAATACAATTGAATAGAAATTTCAGACACCAATGCTAAGAAGATGTATATAGAAATTCGTTATTTTGCACCTATTAATTCTACTTTTTATAAGAAAAATAAAGATAAAAATTGTCCCTATAATAATTTAGAACAAGATATTTATAATTTGAAAAGTGAAGGTAATATTCTCCTGCTAGGACTGCAACTAAACAAGATACTCTTTTAAGTGATGACTCCAACCATAATCCTTTATGGCTAGATGAGGACCTTGTTTTATCTAATAGCTACAAAAGAAGCTCTCAAGACCTAATTGAGAATTTGTTTAGTACTGAGTTGGTCAAACTCTGCAGCTCTCAAGACCTAATAATTTGCAATGGAGTAATGAAGTGGCCAAACTCCAACCAAATGACCTATATTCATGGGCTAGGTAGTAGTGTTGTAGATTATGTGATATCTGATGTCCCTATTTCCAACCAAATAACAACTTTTGACCTTTTAAATGACAATGAGCCTCACTATGATCATAAACCTTTAACCCTAACTCTAAAAGTTTCCATGCATAGGAGCACCATTGAAGAGAATTATGATACAAAGGAATTTGCGCTTTGACAAAAGTAAAGTTGACATTTTCTTAAGGGATTTTAAACCTCCTAATTTATAAGGATAACATTGAAAAACTCTATCATAATTTTACAACTACTCTTTCCACTTCTATTAACAAGTTCTCTTTCGAGGTTTCCCATAAAAAGAATAATAGAAAAATCAACCCTTGGTATGATAAAGAATGTAAAATTTCTACAAAATCCATTAGGGATGCTTCTAATGAGCTCTTAAAACTCGATAAGATCAATACGTACAAAGCCCTGATTAAAAGGAAAAAAAGACACTATATCAATAAAAGGCAAGAGCAACTTTCACAACTATACAAGTTGGATCCTAAGAAGTTCTTGAGCCAAATTCTAAAACGAAATACTAAAGAAAATAATAGGATTCCCTTAACGGACTGGAATTCCTACCTTAAAAGTATTTATGGACACCATTCCTATTGTCCCTACAAAGGAAGAAGTTTTTTTTTTAGATGACATAGAGTTTGGGGTTAAACGGATCGCAAATGGGAAAGCTAAGGACATTGAAAGCTACCAAGCTGAAATTTTTAAAATCAGAGGTCCAATCATTATCCCTCACATACACAAGCTCTTCAATTTAGCAGTTAAGCAAGGATTCCCTAAACCCTAGATGCAAAGCCTCATTGTTCCTATTTTTAAAAATGGGGATAAAAACATTCCCTCTAATTATAGGACCATTATGATTAGCCCGATTTTAGCCAAGCTTTATGGAATTATTTTGGAAAAGAAGATTAGCATTTGGCTAGAAAGTCACAGTAAAAGAGCTAAAGGCCATGCTAGGTTTAGGAGATATCATTCAACTATGGACCATCTTGTTACCTTTAGGATAATTTCAGAGGAGTTCCGCAATACTAAAACCAATCTTTTGTGTTGTTTTGTTGACTTTAGAAAATCTTTTGACATTGTTCCTAGGAAAAAAAGTTTGGAATAGGTTGGAAGAGATAAAAGTGTCTCTTGAGTTGAGGGTTGCTGCAATAAGGATGTATGAGAACATTATTGATAAGTTTAAAAACACTGAGGGCTCGTCAAAAGAGATTAACTGCAATATCGGAGTCAAACAAGGTTGTCCCTTGTCCCCTACCCGTTTTGGCATATACATTGATAAGTTAGAAGAATGCTTAGAAAAAACAGGTTGTGTCGGCCCTACTCTCACTAGTATAGTCATCAATCTTCTTCTTTATGCCGATGATATCATTCTTATGGCAAGGAGTCCCCATGATCTTGAAAACTAACTAAGAATCCTCAAATATTTTTGCTCCAATATGGGTATGATAGTTAATACTGATAAGACTAAGGTCATGATTATTAAATCCAATAAGATCCCTTATGATACCTTTGTATATGACAACAACAACTTGGAGGAAGTGACTTCATACAAATATCTTGGAATTTGTATTCACCACAAGCTCAATTGGAATTATATCACTGATAAAGAGATTATTGGGGGATGGAAAGCTTATTATGGGCTTGAAAACAATTGTAAATCAATTGATCTTTGGAGTTGGGATAAGAAAAAACTCCTCTTTGAGACTCTTGTTACACATGTTATTCTTTATGGTATCTCTCGTGAATCCTAGAGAAAGATAGAGCAAATACAAAATAATTTTATAACCTATAATCTCAAAATTAAAGGAAATGCGCCATATCCCATCCTCCTCGTAGAAACAAGCCTCTCCCCCATTGAGAGCATGGATATGACTAGATACCTAATGTATAAGAATAAGTTAAACAACATGGAATACAAGAGGCTACCTAAAAATGCTTCAAAATCAAGTCATAACCACCATCGAATCAAGCGAGGATGGCATAAAGATGCCTAGTCTTGGCTAAACTATTGGGGAATCATGGAAGAAACCATTTTGCAGAATAAAGATACTATTAAAAAAAACGTCAAATCAAAATTTAA